>JASDQU010241228.1:40087-62761 GCA_032191745.1 Picea mariana
TGTCAGCTCTCATCTTACTTATCAACATTTTTTTGCGCCAAGCTTCCTCCACCATTTTGTGGTAGAGGGTTGTCCTTGGCTGTGTGTCCCCTGGGTCCTTTATCCCATCCGCTTCTTGGATGAGTTCCGCCCAGGCTTTTCCCTGGCGCTTGGTGTTGACTTCTCGCTCCCACTTGTCGATGACCTCTTTTTTCTTTGGATTAACCTACACAAGAAAGGTTCCTTTAGCCTCTTTGGCCGCCTGCTCCATCCTTGTGATCTTTCGGGCACGTGTTGGAAGTTCCTCCCCCTGGGGCCCCCTCTTCCTCTGTGTATTCTTCATTCTTACCATCTTGGTTTGAATGTGATGGCTTATGTCTTGACTTTGTCCTTCACTTCTATTTTCCCCTTCCTGGTCTCTCTAATTGTTTCTCATTGGTATGTAGCTATCCCTGATGCTTCTTCTTTTAAGGGGTTTCCTCGACTACAATATTATCTTGGTATTCATGGGTCTCCCGTAAAGGCGTACCTTTTGGTCCTTTTTCACTGTTTCAAAGTGTGTGTTCTTGGGAACCCTATCGTCGTCCATGCACCAATCCTTTGCCTTGCACGTTGTATGCCAATCATTTCCTCCCACCGTATCTGAGCATGGATGAGGTGTCCCCATTCTTTCCCATGGGCTATCCTTTTGATCTTCATCCTTTGTCGTCTGTGGATTAACCTTTCTGTTCTCCCATGGACAACCTTTGTACTTCATTCTATTGATAAGACTTTGGTGTCATGCCTCCTCTTGTGGTGTGACCGTGATCTGCATTGTAACTCGTGTTTAAATGGTGGCCTATCATATTCTTCCTGAATTCTCTTTTCCCTTCAATTAATTGTGTTCCTTCATCCTCAATGTGGTCATCCGTACTTTGGCTACCATCATAGTCATTTGCCGCTAGCTGGGTACAGTCTGTCCGAAACTGACCATTCGGGATTTTAATCCATGTGGAACCCAATTCTGGTCCTTCCTTGTCTACCCCTTCATTAGCAATTATATCCGCTAGTCCATTTGTTGACCTTCGGACCCAACGCAACTCCACTGTGATTCCCGTCTGCAAATGCTCCTAAGTTTTTTGTAGGGAGTAAGCCAATCGCCAGTGCCACTGAATTTTTCCCACTCTAGTGTCGTTTTGGAGTTTCCTTACTGTGTTGATGACCAGCATGGAATCTCCTTCCACTGTGATGTTGTTCATCCCTTCCCGGTGTAGTATCTCAAGGTCGGTCTTCAAGGCTCCAAATTCCGCGGTGTTGTTGGTTGAGTTCCCCGGACTCCCAGTGTACAGTCAGATAATTTTTCCTTGACTTTCCCTGATTACTTGTCCCATACCTATCCATCCTGGGTTACCTTTCAACACCCCATCGAAATTCATCTAGAGGGAGTCGCCTGGTGATGGTTTCCAGTTGCACTCACCTACTTGTAGTTGAAGTAGTCGTCTTACTTGATTGGGCTTGTGTCCTTCTTTCAGTTGAAAATCCTCTAGAATTTAGAGATCTTGGTCTATGAGTTGCGCTCCTCCTGTTTGGCAGTTGCGACTTTGTACCATTTCTCTTGTCATGGAGATTATTGTTTCCTTGATCTTTCTTGTCGTCCATCTTTGGTTCCTGAAGATGCGTTGGTTCTGTTCCTTCCATATTTCCAAAATGATCATGTCGAGAATGAGGGTCCAACAGAGATTCACCTCTTCATTTTCACTGTAGTTTTCCTTCCAGGTGTTTATAGTTTCAGAAATATTACCTCTATTCCTATTAAAATGTCGGAAGATGCTTTCCACCCAGTCCCAGACTTCTGTTGTGTAGGGACATTCATTCAGGAGATGATTCGTTGTTTCCTCCTTTTCTTCACATAGGTGACATCTTTGAAGGGCTTGTGAATCCTCTCTTCTTTAGATTTTTCCAAGTTAGGATTCGGTTGTGTAGTATTAGCCACTAGAAGATTTTTATTTTTGGCCAATCGGAGCTATTCCAGAGCTTGTCTCATTGATGTGTCGAGTCTTCTTGGTCCTGGTCCACTATATAGTGGCATAATTATATAAGATTGAATTACCCGCTCTCTTTGTGCCCCCATATCAACTAGTCATTTCTGTCCTTGACTGTAATTTTTCGTCTCCCCAATTACTCCTCCACCTCTTTTACTGATGTTGCAGTCTGGTCTCTAGTTTGTGGGGTGAGAGTGTTCTATATTCTCCATTTGTTGTGATTTGTTTCTTGTTTCCAGTAATGGTAGACTTGGGTTTTTCCTTGCACCATCATCTCCTCTCGGAGTTCCTCCCAGCCCGATTTTTCCATTCTAGGTTCCTTTTTCTAGGCATCCTCCCAGAATAGGGTGGTTCTTCCATTTATTATTTACCAAAAGTTGTATGTCTAGATCCAGGTCTTGTTGCGCCAGGCTAGGTTCTAGATGGCAGAACCTTCCTTGGTGCCTCTGAAGCAGATTTTGTCCTGGTCGCAAATGTACGGGGCATACTTTGCCTTCCACAGGTTGACCCATGGCGTGGTATTTCTTTGACTCAACGCCACCAAAGGTTCACCCCATAGGCATCATTGGTCACTTGCGGGTCATGTAACCCCAAGCCTCCTTTGATTTTTGGTTTACAAACATTCTCCCAAAACACTAGTGCCCATTTTTTCCTTGTTTCCGCTCCTCGCCACAGGAATTCCCTTTGTATGGTTCTTATTTTTTGTAGAATCCCCTTGGGGGTTGAGAAAATTGACATCATAAAGATTGGAATAGCTTGCAAAATCGACTTGGTTAGGATAAGTCTTCCGGCTAGGTTGAGGGATCTGTATGTCCATTTTTTTACCTAGTCTTGTAGCTTGTTGACTATTCCTTCCCAAGTTGACAGCTTGTAAGCTTTGTCTATCAGGGGGATTCCCAAGTACTTGGTTGGGAGGGCTTTGCATTCAAATCCCAAGATGTTGGCCAAATTCCTTTGGGTTGCGGGGTTGGTATTAAAGAAGAAAATCATAGATTTGGACTGGTTTATCTCTGCCCCCGAGGCTTCCCCAAACTCATCCAATATTCATTTGTAGGCTTTTGCTTCCTTGACCGTGGGCATGCCATGAAGTAAGGTGTCATCCATGAACTGTTGGTGTGTAGAAGTCGGACAATTCTAGTAGGGTTTGATACCTTTTATTTCCCCTATTGCGGTTGCACTTTTTATGCTTCGACTGAGATTTTCCATCCTTAGAATGAATAGGAAGGGGGACAATGGGTCTCCCTATATGATGCCTCTCATGGGCCAATAAGGTTTGGAAGGGGCTCCATTTACTAGTAGCGAGAAGCTTGTTGTGGATACTAGGTTGACTATCCACCTGATCCAATGATGGATGAAGCCGAAGGCTTCTAGGGTCTTCACCATATAGTGTCAGTTGATTTTGTCATAAGATTTTGCTAGGTCCAGTTGTATTATCATTCCTCCTCTTTTCTGAAGCTTCAGGGTGTGGATAAGTTCATGGGCATGGATAGTCTTGTCCATTATTTGCCTTCATTCCACGAAACCTGCTTGTTCTTGTGAGACCAATGTGGGTAGGAGTGGTTTCAATCTATTTTCTATAACCTTGGAAATTATCTTATACACCACAATGCACATCATTATAGGTCTGTACCGATCGGGGGTTTTGGCTTCATTTTATTTGGGGATAGGTGTAATCATTGTAGCATTTAGTGCTTTCAAAATGGAGGCTGGCCTTCTAGATTCTTCCACTACCCTATAAACATCATGTTTGACGACTTCCCAACAAGCTTTGAAGAACTCCACTGTGAAAACATCTGGGCTTGGGGATTTTCCATTTGGCATTTCCTAGAGTGCTTGGTCTATTTCCTCCTTTGCAATGGGCTTGTTCAGGTTGTTATTTTCTTCTTCTGTTACCAGGCGAGGGATATGTTGGATTATCTTTTGTATGGCCTCCGTTCTATCTTATTTAGGTTCCTGGGCTATCCCATGGAAGTGGTTTACCAGAGTTGTTTCGATGTCCTTATGTGATTCTCTTTCTATTTCATCCTAGTCCCTAATCTTCAGGATTTTGTTATGGGATCTTCTGGCCATGGTTGTTCTATGAAAAAACTTGGTGTTTTTTTCTCCTTTCTTTAGCCATTTGATTCAGGACTTTTTTCGCTAGAGAGTTTCTTCTTTTTGGCAACGTTGTTCCCATTCCTAGGTCATCTAGGTATCTTCCTTTTTCCACTCCTCATTTTATCCCTCTGAAATACAGGTTTGCTATAGCCTTTTAATTTTTTCTTCAATGTTGTTCTTCTCTTGGTTTATATTCCCAAAAGTGTCCTTGTTCCACTCCTTGAGCCTATATTTGATATGTTTTAGTTTCTTATAGAGTTTTACCATGCTTGTCCCTTACTCTGGCTTCTCATCATGCCACCACTGCTTGATTCTTTCCTTGAAAGTCAGGTGTTCAATCCAAAATTTCTCAAATCTGAAAGGTTTGTTCTTTGGTGTGGTCTGGAAGCCTACTTCCAGTTGCACTGTCCAGTGATCGTATCCCCCCCATGGAAGGATGTTGCAGTATAAGGTTATCCCTTTCATAATGATTAACTCTAACACTAGGAATCTATCGAGCCTTGCTGCTACCTGATGTTGGCTCATTCTCTTATTGTTCCAGGTGAACTGGACATTATTGGTTTTCAGATCTACCATCTCCACTGTGTCTATGAATTTTGAGAACTCCTCTCCATCTCTATCCAATATTCTTGTACCTCCTTTTTTCTCCACAAGTGATGTGATGATGTTGGAATCCATGACCAATATCCATTGGAGGTTGTTGGATTGGTTTTTAATATCTTCTAGGTCCCTTAGCATTCCTCTCCTATCCTATGACACCTGGGGTCCATACACATTAGTGCATAAAATCACCTTTGTGTTCCCAATGAGTTGCATGTATACTGTAAGGGTATGCCTTGTCGCTTCGGCTGCTATTAGGATTAGTACTTGTGGGTTCCATAGGATGAGGATACCTCCTGCCATTTGGTGGCCTCTAATAGCCACCACATTCTGTCTGTATTACACTTGGCCTCTTGAATAAAATAGAGATCTGGTTGTTCCTGTTTTAGTATATTCCTAAGGATTTGTTTCTTTCTTGGGTTGTTTAGGCCTCTTATATTCCAAGTTATAACCTTCATTTAAACATGTGGGGAGGAGTTGGGGAAGAGTTTTTTTATCTTACTCGATTTTATCAATAGCGCTCCAAGCTCCTGTAGGTATACACTATTTGATTTCCTTTCCTTTTTCCTCCGCATCTTCTTGGGTGAGAGTTGTGGTTTTCCCTCGCCGGCTTTGACTCCTAGGTGTCCAATCTCCCCATGTGTAAGCTTTAGGCATATAGATTTGGCTTCCTCTCTTAGGAGGAACAAGTATTGGATGCGGTCAAGTTGCTTTGTTGGTACATTGTCTACTCCCTGTCTTTTCCATTGCTCCAGTATGTTCGTAATATTTATCCCTTCCCTTTCCACGTGGTCTCTGAGTTCCAAAGATTCTGTGCCTACTTCTCTTGGTGTCATTTTCGCCTCTGCCTATGCTTCTTGCATGGGGGTGTTGTCGTCTCTGATTTCTCCTTCCATCGAAGTTGTGCAACTTCCCTGTTCCTTCTTGTTATTTGGTCAGTCAGTGGGCTCATTTGGTGTTTGTTCTCTGAATTCCTAAGATTTTTTTGTATTCTTATCAGCTTCTGCCCCTTTATTGGTTTTATCCCATCCTTCCAGGATAAAAATTTTAAAGAAAGATTAAGATTATTTATTTATTAAAAAAAGAAAGATCATTTTTTTAAAGAAGAAAAATATTGTTTAAAATTTTATTATGTATTAGATTTATTAAAACTAAATCGCTTAAGAAGAAAATATATGGTTGCACAAAAGTCAGACTATATTATTACTAGTAAAATAACAATGACATTGAAACCTAGAATAACTAGAGGTATTATAATAATGAAAATGGATACAATGAAAACCTAAGGTTGGCTTGAGTAGAGCATAAGGCTCTAATGCTGCCCATGTAGATGGTTTTGATACTCTAAAGTGGTGGTAGACTCTTTTTCCATGCCTTAAAGTCAGGTGTAATGTCAAGTACATGAAAATTACATAACGACGTGGCTCACCTGCACTTTGCCATCTCAGATGTTCATTAATCTACACCAGGTTTAATCATGGTTAATAACAAGTTAAAACAATTTTTATTCCAGTTAAAACAACTTGTTATTCCAGATAAGTATCCTTTCATTTGCATTCACTTATCCAAGCATGACATCCAAAACTTCACTTATCCAAGCATGAAATCCAAAATTGTTTTCAATATATGATAAAGTTACGTCCTCGGGAAGTTGATTTATTTTTGAGACACCATCAAGGAAGAATATTATCTCATCGAGAGCTATGAGGACAAATACATACAATGGACTACGCTGCGGCAACAAAGGGACCAAGATGTGCATGAGCTGACAAATATGTTTCATACCCTACACACAAACTTGGGTATCAAATATTCAGAAAAACATTTGGTGTTAAAGTACCACAATTATCTGCATAGATACATTTAGGAAGAAATGGAGTTCCTCTACATCTCCTCTCTTGGTGCAACATATTGATATGCTGCCAAGATTGAGCATAAGTTCAAACAGAAGAAGTGAGACTTTGGGTTTGTGAATCAGAAGCAAGGGAAAGGTACCCCCAATACACAGAACAAAGGACCAAGCCAAGACGAGGCAGCCCAGGAAAACCCACCAAATCTGCAAGAAAAGAATAACACCATGAAGCCCAAAAAGGACATGAGGAAGTGGTGTGAGTTCCATAAGAGCTTCACCCACAAGACAAGTGAGTGTCGGGCCAAGAAGTCACTAGTAGTTGAGTTGAAGGCTTCTGAATCGGATTCATGCTCCGACTCTGAACTAGAACCCAACAAGGGGAATGACAGGGGGGAGAAGATTATCGATATGGAGCCCATTTCCATCGTTGCCACCACAAAGATACAAAAGGAGGAACCAGAAGACCCAGAAGAGGCAAAGTGTCTCTTCCATTCCAAGATGTGGGTAAATGGTTCCCCGTTGCAGTTCATTGGGTGGTTGCACCAAGGACGGGACCTCCACGTCAGCCAACAATGTCGCCTTCCCTACAACATCAAGCCCTTCACGAATGAGGTATTGTGTGACATTTCTTGTCTTAATGTTTATGATGTATTATTAGGCCAACCGTACTTGTGGAAGAAACATGCTCTATATGAGTCCATGCCTCGTGTTGCTATTATCACTTTGGGCAATAATATGTACAGGATACAAGATATAGAATCGCTTGTCACCATCTCTTTGGTTACTACAAATCAATGCAATAAGCTCATTTCCAAAACTAGGAAAAAAAATTTCCTCTTGATATTCCCTCAGGGAAAGAACAATATTGTGGCCATGACCTCCAGACAAGTCCCCTCTGCATGAAAACAACATATGGATAAGGTCTTGGATGAGTACAAGGACATATTTACCTCACCTGCAGGAGTGCCTCTACACTGTGAGGTCAAGCACCCCATCGATTTGACCCCAGCTGTGTCATTGCCCAATGAAATCAAGAGGCAGATTCAAGAGTTGATGCAGAAAGGTCACATTTGGTCGAGTTCATCGCCCTGTGGGAGCCCAATCATATTGGTGTAGAAGAAGGATGGGACTTGGACACTCTGCATTGACTATCGGGAACTGAATAAGATCAATGTCTGTAATAGGTACCCAATCCCACAGATTGATGACCTTCTAGACCAACTCAAGGGGGAGAAATATTTCAGCAAGATCGACTTGAATTCTGTGTATCACCAGGTACTAATCGAACCCTCTGATGTGTGGAAGACTACCTTCAAATCCAAGGAGGGACTTTTAGAATTGTGGTTCATGCCTTTTGGGTTGACGAATGCCCCTGCAAACTTCATGAGGCTAATGGAAGACATCTTGTGGCCATTCACCAGCTCATTTGTAGTGGTGTACTTGGATGACATTCTAATCTTCATCTAGACTTGGGAAGAGCACCTCCACCACATCCAACAGGTCCTCCAAACACTGCAACAACACAAGTTGTGTTCCAATTTAGAGAAATGCACTTTTGGCATGACCCAGGTTCAGTATATGGGATACATTATTGATGAGCAGGGGGTCCATGTGGATCTAGCAAAGGTCCAATTCATTTGATATTGGCCAATCCCAACCACCCTAACAGAGCTCCGTATTTTTTTGGGTCTTGCCAAATTCTACCGCAGGTTCGTTTTGGGATTCTCTCATATCACTTGGCCCTTGAGTAAAGTCACCAAGGGAGGAGCAAAAGAAAATTTATTTTGGTCTTAATATCAACAGAAGGCGTTCATGGAGTTGAAGCATTGCCTCTTCTCTACACCAATGCTCACATTACCAGACTTGCAAAAAACATTTGAGATCGAGACAAATGCTTCTGACTATGATATTGGGGAAGTCATTACTCAACATGGGAATCTAGTGGCATATCACAGTGAGACACTTTCCGACACAGTTTGAAAGTATCCCACTTATGAAAAATAGATGTATTCCATTGTGCAGGCTTTCCAACAATGGAAGCATTACATTTTCGGAAAGGAAATGGTCATCCACACAAACCACTGACCCCTGCAATTCATTCAAACATAAGGGAAGTTGCAGAACGATCGCCATTAGAAGTGGTCCACATACCTAAAACAATTTCATTTGCACATTAAGTACAAGAAAGGTAGCACGAATAATTTTTCAGACTGCCTCAATCGACCACCCATCGTGGCGCTAACCATTGTGCTCAACTCTTGTGGTCATGATACTTCCGATTGGCCTCTTCTCTACACAAGTGATCCATAATTCAGCCACATATACAATAAGCTCTTGGAGGGTAAGCAACTTCCCAATTTTCACCTCCAGGATGCCCTACTATGTCACCTAGGACACCTTTATGTTCCTTTAAGCGAGCGTGCCAAGATGATTTGGGAGGCGCACTACAGTCGCGTTGCTGGGCATTTTGGGGTCGATAAAACTGTGGCAGTACTGCAAACATCTTTCTATTGGTTGAACCTTCGACAAGATGTCGGGAAGTACATCAAGTCCTGCACTACTTACGCCATTTTCAAATCGACCATCAAGAAGAAAGGCCTCTATACTTCGCTTCCTACCCCCATTCGACCTTGGGAATCCATCTCTATGGATTACATGTTGGGCCATCCTTCTACTAAGCATGGAAATGACTGTGTTTTTGTGGTCGTCGACAAATTCTCAAAGATGTCCATTATGATGTCTTGCAAGAAGAATATCATAGCAGAAGCCACTGCTAAACTCTTCTTTGAATGAGTGTGGGTACACTTTGGGATTCCACAGTCTATCATCTCAGATCAGGACAACAGGTTTGTCATTACATTTTGGTCCAGCCTCTGGTCGATGTTGGACACCAAGCTCACCAAGTCCACAAATTTCCATTCGTAAATTGATGGCCAGACAGAGGTCTTCAACCGGATGATCATACACATTCTACGCATGTACAAATCAAAGAATCCACGCAAATGGGATGAGAGCCTCCCCTATGTACAACATAGCTACAACCGGGCTCTCCGTAGATCAACCAGCCACAACCCCTTTCAAGTGGTCTTGGGATTCCATCCACTATGTCACATTGACGTAGCCATGCCATTTGTAGCTACTC
The DNA here is from genome assembly GCA_032191745.1 of Picea mariana. Classification (NCBI taxonomy): domain Eukaryota; kingdom Viridiplantae; phylum Streptophyta; class Pinopsida; order Pinales; family Pinaceae; genus Picea; species Picea mariana. The sequence goes on from JASDQU010241228.1 coordinate 49,779, forward strand.
AGGAAGATTCATCTCATGTCCAGTCTGAGGTTGACAAGGAAAATAGCTTCATTGAGCACATTCAACATATTCGCAAAAAGGTTCATGACATCTTGGATAGATCCAATGCTAAGTACAAGCAGCGACATGATCAACATTGGGTGCCACACAATTTCCAGGTGGGCGACAAAGTGTGGCTACATTTGCAAAAGGATCACCTCGCTGGACCCCACCGCAAGCTTTACCAGCTTCTATATGGGTTGTACACCATCACCAAGGATGTAGGGGGCAATTCCTTTGAGCTCATAATTCCACCATTCCTTGGTCTGCACCTAGTGTTCAATGTGGGTCGCCTTTGGCCCTACTTTCCACCTCTACTAGACACATTCGACATGGCAGAACAATTCACACCAACAGAGTTAAATCCAGACTGCATGGAACAAGCCACAATTGATCATATCATGGATACATATATCAAGCACACCCGACAACAAAGGATACTTCTATATCGAGTTGTCAAAGCAGGCCAACTCCTCCACCAAGGCAAGTGGCTCACCAGGGACCAAGTTTAGCAGAAGTTTCCTCATCTCATGGAGGAACTCAACGTAATGTGGATCACTTCTTCCTAAGGGGCGAGGAATGATCTAGGTGGATATTGGTGTCCATCCACCTATTCCACTTGGAACCCCACCATTTCTTCTTTCATTTTTTCAGTTTCTGCACAACTTACTATTTTTAGCAGTTTTTTGTGTCTTGAACTTCCGGAGCCATTTTGAGGCCCTAAATGATGTTTTTTTAGAAAACGGGGAGAAACATGGATTGACGTTCAATGTTTCTCACCCAAAAGTTGTATTCCTTGGATATATCTTTCTAACGAGGTATTGATTGTGTCAAACAAAGATCATATGATAAAGTTACGTCCTCGGGAAGTTGATGTACCAATTTACCCAAACGTGGCCCATAGTCTTGGCGTTTCATCTCCTAGGGTTAGGTCTTTGGATGTTTAGGGTTTTCCATTGTTTCTAAATAATAATAGGCCTTTGAGCCTCATTGTAACAAAGTTCATAGGCCAATAGATTCCACATATCCTCTTAGAGATAAGCTACCAACACCCTACCTAGTTTATTTCCATTCTGTCTGTAAGCATATTTGAGTCATTTGTTTTTAATGAAATGAAGTCTTATTTCCATTGCATCTCTGCGTTTATGTGTATTTCTGTATTTCATTGTGTTCCTACCTAAATCTGGATCATATTATGTGTTTATATCCTTCATTGACGAGTTGAGTGCGTCGTTAGTGATTTCCATGATGTGTATATGGTACTTCTTTACTTATGATGTTGTTTCTTAGGCGCTCCAGTGACCATGTGTTCACGTTATGTTCTTAATGCAATTTTTTTTTTTACTTTGTACTCACTTGTTTCTTAGGCATACCAAAGGCATGTTACAATATTGATTTATTAAAAAACTTAAGAGAAACATGAAGAACATTTGAGAATAGTCTTGCAGACGCTTAGAGAACACCAACTTTATGAAAAGTGTAGTAAATGTGAATTTTATCAAGATAAAGAACAATATTTGGGAAATGTAATTTTTGGTGAAGGAATGTCGATTGACCCAGAAAAGGTCAAGGCCATCCTAAATTGGCCAATACCAAAGGATGTGTCAGATTTATGATATTTCATGAGCATCATAGGTTTTTATCGTAGGTTCATATAAGGGTTATCCAAACTTTCTTATCCAATAACTTCATTCCAAAAGAAAAGAACTAGATTTAAATGGACAAAAAAGTGTCGAGAGAGATTTGAAAAACTTAAAAAAATATTAACAATGACACATATCTTGAATATAGGATATCCACATAATGATTTGGTGGTCTGTACTAATTCCTCAAAAAAAGGGTTAGGATGATTATTGTTAGAGAATGATCATTTGATTTCTTACGAGTCATAAAAACTAAAAGATCATGAAAATAATTATGCACTGCATGATTTGGAATTAACCTCTATTGTTCATTTTTTAAATATGTTGAGAAAATACTTGTTGGATAGGATACATTTTTTGAAATCAAATAATTTCAGTCTTAATTTATTTTTCAATCAACAAAAATTGAATGCGAGACAAGAAAGATGCTTAGCTTTCTTGAGTGATATTATTTCAAGATAAAAAAAAATTAAGGGAAAAGAGAATAACATATCATATGAAAAATGGAATTTACAAAAGTAATATACAAGATAATTTAAAACAAAAGAAAAATCAACAGCAGAAAATGATGAAATTTATAAAAGAAAATTACATGAAAAATTATAGAAAGATGATAGAGGTGAAGAAGAGTTTTTTTTTTTTGTAAGTGAGTTTGAGATTCTATAATACTGAGAAAAATATGGTACAAAAAGGAAAACAGGGGTATCCCCTGATCTTCCAAAAAGGAAACCAGATTAGGGATCCCAAAGTTTCGTTGTCTACATAAGCGAGGGGAGGGTTGGGCCGCCACCCTGGGAAACTGACCCAGTCTCCGAAAACTCGTTTGAAAAAACTATACCATAACATATACATAAAAACAAAGAACGTATAACAGGGGTTTCTCATACACTGATAAACAAAATGACAATGGGTTGAGACTGCGTTAGTCCAAGAGGATTGGATGGCTTTCATCTCCTTCCTTTCTAGCTTCGTTCTCCTTTCTCTACTCCATCGTGCATGTCTTTCTGAGGCCATATAGTGTTCTGCGTCGGTCTTCTAGAGTTATTTCCATGTGGTGGACATAGCGAAGGTATATGTGGAATTGTCCGGCCATTCGCTCCATTTTTTCATTTTGGCTCCTCTGGTCCTCTTCTATTCTTCTTGCGCTGGCCTCCAGGTTGTTGAGGTGGCTCAAAATTTCTATGAGATCCTTCTTGTGGCCATGGTTTTCCACCCTGTTGGTCTCGTTCCTGTTATCTCTCATCTTACTTATCAACATTTTTTTGTGCCAAGCTTCCTCCACCATTTTGTGGTAGAGGGTTGTCCTTGGCTGTGTGTCCCCTGGGTCCCTTATCCCGTCCACTTCTTGGATGAGTTTCGCCCAGGGTTTTTCCTGGTGCTTGGTGTTGACTTCTTGCTCCCACTTGTCGATGATCTCTTTTCCCTTTGGATCGACCTGCACAAGAAAGGTGCCTTTGGCCTCTCTGGTCGCCTACTCCATCCTTGTGATCTTTCAGGCGCTTGTTGGAAGTTCCTCCCACTGGGGGCCCCTCTTCCTCTGTGTATTCTACATTCTTACCTTCTCGGTTTGAATGCAATGGATTTTGTCTTGACTTCATCCTTCGCTTCTATTCGCCCCTTCTTGGTCTCTCTAATTGTTGCTCGTTAGTATGTAGCTATCCCTGATGCTTCTTGTTTTAAGGGTTTTCCTTGACTGTGATATTATTCTGCTAATCATGGGTCTCCTGTAAAGGCACACCTTTTGGTCCTTTTTCACTGTTTCAGAGTGTGTGTGCTTGGGAAGCCTATCGTCGTCCCTGCACCAATCCTTTGCCTTGCACGTTGTACGCCAATCATTTCCTACCACTGTATCTGTGCATGGATGAGGTGTCCCCATTCTTTCCCACGAGATATCATTTTGATCTTCGTCCTTTGTCGTATGTGGATTAACCTTTCAGCTCTCCCACGAACAACCCTTGTACTTCATTCTATTGATAGGACTGTGGTGTCGTACCTCCTCTTGTGGTGTGATCGTGATATGCATTGTAACTCGTGTTTAAATGGTGGCCTATCATGTTCTTCCTGGATCCTCCTTTCCCTTCAATTAACTATGTTCCTTCATCCTCGATGTGTTCATCCATACATTGGCTACCATCATAGTCATTTGACGCTAGTTGGGTACAGTTTATCTGAAACTGACTATTCGAGATTTTACTCCATGTGGAACCCAATTCTGGTCCTTCCTTGTCTACCCCTTCATTAGTGATTCTATATTCTAGTCCATTTGCTGACCTTCGGACCCAGCGCCAAGTGCCAGTGCCACTGAATTTTTCCCACTCTGGTGTCATTTTGGAGTTTCCTTACTGTGTTGATGACCAAAATGGAATCTCCTTCCACTATGATGTTGTTCATCCCTTCCCGGTGTAATATCTCAAGGCCGGTCTCCAGGGCTCCAAATTCTGCGGCGTTGTCAGTTGAGTTCCCCAGATTCCCAGTGTACAGTCGAATAATTTTTCCTTGACTGTCCCTGATTACTTGCCCCATACCTATCCGTCCTGGGTCACCTTTCGACGCCCCATCAAAATTCAACTAGAGGGAGCCGTCTGGTGATGGTTTCTAGTTGTGCTCACCTACTTGTAGTTGCGGTAGTCGTCTTACCTTATTGGGCTTGCATCCTTCTTTTAGTTGAAAATCCTCTAGAATTCAGAGATCTTGGTCTATGAGTTGCGCTCCTCCTATTTGGCAGTTGCGGCTTTGTACCATTTCTCTTGTCATGGAGATTATTGTTTCCTTGATCTTTCTTGTCGTCCATCTTTGGTTCTTGAATATGTGTTGGTTCCATTCTCCATATTTCCCAAATGATCATGCCGGGAATGAGGGTCCAACAGAGATTCACCTCTTCATTTTCGCTATAGTTTTCCTTCCAGGTGTTTATAGTTGCAGAAATATTACCTCTAATCCTATTAAGCTGTCGGAAGATGCCTGCCGCCTAGTCCCACACTTTTGTTGTGTAGGGACATTCATCCATGAGATGGTTCATTGTTTCCTCCTTTTCTTCACATAGGTGACATCTTGAAGGTCCTGTGAATCCTCTCTTCTTTAGATTTTCCCAAGTTAGGATTCGGTTGTGTAGTATTTTCCACTGGAAGATTTTTATTTTTGGCAAATTGGGGCTATTCCAGAGCTTGTCCCATTGATGCGTCAAGTCTTCCCATTGATGCGTCGAGTCTTCTTGGTCCTGGCCCGCTATATAGTGGTGTAATTCTTTAAGATTGAATTCCCCACTCTCTTTGTGCTCCCATATCAACTGGTCATTTCCATCTGTGACTACAATTTTTCATCTCCCCAATTCCTCCTCCACCTCTTTTACTGATGTTGCGGTCTGGCCTCTAGTTTGTGGGGTGAGAGTGTTCTAGATTCTCCATTTGTTTTGATTTGTTTCTTGTTTCCAGTAATGGTAGACTTGGGTTTTGCCTTGCGCCATCATCTCCTCTTGAAGTTCCTCCCAGCCTGGTTTTTCCATTATGGGTTCCTGTTTCTAGGCATCCTCCCAGAATCGGGCGGTTCTGACATTTCTCATTTCCCAAAAGTTGTATGTCTAGATCTAGGTCTTGTTGCACTAGGCTAGCTTCCAGATGGTGGAGCCTTCCTCGGTGCCTTTGAAGCATATTTTTTCCTGGTCGCAAATGTTTGAGGCATAGTTTGCCTTCCACAGGTTGACCCATGGTGTGGTAGTTTCTTTGACCCAACGCCACCAAAGGTTCTCCCCATAGGCGTCATTGGTCACTTGTGGGTCATGTAACCCCAAGCCTCCTTTGATTTTTGGCTTACAAACCTTCTCCCAAGACACTAGTGCCCATTTTTTCCTTGTTTCCTCTTCTCGCCACAGGAATTCCCTTTGTATGGTTCTTATTTTTTGTAGAATACCCTTGGGGGTTGGGAAAATTGACATCATAAAGGTTGGGATAGCTTGCAAAATCGACTTAGTTAGGATAAGTCTTCTGGCTAGGTTGAGGGATCTGTATGTCCAATTTTTTACCCGGTATTGTAGCTTGTTGACTATTCCTTCCCAAGTTGACAGCTTGTAAGATTTTTCTATCAGGGGGATGCCCAAGTACTTGGTTGGGAGGGCTTTGAATTCAAATCCAAAGATGTTGGCCAAATTCCTTTGGATTGCGGGGTTGGTATTAAAGAAGAAAATCATAGATTTGGACTAGTTTATCTCTGCCCCCGAGGCTTCCCCAAACTCGTCCAAGATTTGTTTGTAGGCTTTCGCTTCCTTGACTGTGGGCATGCCATGAAGTAAGGTGTCATCCATGAACTGTTGGTGTGTAGAAGTCGAACAATTCTAGTAGGGTTTGATACCTTTTATTCCCCCTATTGCGATTTCACTTTTTATGCTTCAACTGAGATTTTCCATCATTAGAATGAATAGGAAGGGAGATAGTGGGTCTCCCTATCTGATGCCTCTCGTGGGCCAGTAAGGTTTGTAAGGGGCTCCATTTACTAGTAGCGAGAATCTTCTTGTGGATACTAGGTTGACTATCCACCTGATCCAATGCTGGTTGAAGCCGAAGGCTTCCAGGGTTTTGACCATATAGTGTCAGCTGATTTTGTCATAAGATTTTGCTAGGTCTAGTTGTATTATCATTCCCCCTCTTTTCTGAAACTTCAGGGTGTGGATAAGTTCGTGGGCATGGATAGTGTTGTCCATTATTTGCCTTCATTCCACGAAACCTACTTGTTCTTGTGAGACCAATGTAGGTAGGAGTGGTTTCAATCTATTTTCTATAACCTTGGAAATTATCTTATACACCACAATGCACAGCACTATAGGTCTGTATCGATTGGGGGTTTTGGCTTCATTTTATTTGGGGATAGGTGTAATCATTGTAGCATTTAGTGCTTTCAAAATGGAGGCTGACCTTCTAGATTCTTCCACTACCCTATAAACGTCATGTTTGACAACTTCCCAACATGCTTTGAAGAAATCCACTGTGAAACCATCTGGGCCTAGGGATTTTCCATTGGGCATTTCCTGGAGTGCTTGGTCTATTTCCTCCTCTGCAATGGGCTTGTTCAGGTTTTTATTTTCTTCTTCTGTTACCAGGCGAGGGATATGTTGGATTATCTTTTGTATGGCCTCCTTTCTATCTTGGTTAGGTTCCTGGGCTATCCCGTGGAAGTGGTTTACCAAAGTTGTTTTGATTTCCTTATGTGATTCTCTTTCTATTCCATCATGGTCCCTAATCTTTAGGATTTTGTTATGGGATCTTATGGCCATGGTTGTTCTGTGAAAAAAGTTGGTGTTCTGTTCTCCTTCCTTTAGCCATCTGATCCTGGGCTTTTTTCGCTAGAGATTTTCTTCTTGTTGGAAACACTCTTCCCATTCGTGAGTCATATGGATCTCTTCCTTTTCCCACTCCTCATTGTAGCCCTCTGAAATGTAGGTTTTCTGGAGATTTTTTATTTTGTATTCAATGTTGTTATTCTCTTGGTTTATATTCCCAAAAGTGTCCATGTTCCACTCCTTGAGCCTATATTTGATATGTTTTAGTTTCTTATAGAGTTTTAACATGCTTTTCCCTTTCTCTGGTTTCTCATCACGCCACCATTGTTTGATTCTTTCCTTGAAAGTTGGGTGTTCAAACCAGAATTTCTCAAATCTGAAAGGTTTGTTCTTTGGTGTGGTCTGGAAGCCTGCTTCCAGTTGCATTGGCCAGTGATCAGATCCCCCCCATCGAAGGATGTTGCAGTATAAGGTTATCCCTTGCATAATGATTGGCTCTGACACTAGGAATCTGTCGAGTCTTTTTGCTACCTGATGTTGGCTCATTCACTTATTGTTCCAGGTGAACTGGACATTATTGGTTTTCAGATCTACCATCTCCGTTGTGTCTATGAATTTTGAGAACTCCTCCGCATCTCTATCCAATCTTCTTGTACCTCCTTTTTTCTTCACAAGTGATGTGATGATGTTGGAATTCCTGACCAATATCCATTGGATGTTGTTGGCTTGGTTTTTAAGATCTTCTAGGTCCCTTAGCATTCCTCTCCTATCCTATGACACCTAGGGTCCATACACATTAGTGCATAAAATCACCTCTGTGTTCCCAATGATTTTCATGCAGACCATAAGGGTATGCCTTGTCGCTTCGACTGCTATTAGGATTAGTACTTGTGGGTTCCACATGGCGAGGATACCTCCTGCCATTTGGTGGCCTCTAATAGCCACCATCTTGTACTTGCGCCATTGTTGTTGACTGATTGTTTCCATTTTGTTTGTATTACACTTGGTCTCTTGAATAAAATAGAGATTTGGTTGTTCCTGTTTTAGTCTATTCCTAAGGATTCGTTGCTTTCTTGGGTTGTTTAGGTCTCTTATATTCCAAGTTATAACCTTCATTTAAACATGTGGGGGGGAGTTGGGGAAGAGTTTTTTTATCTTACCCAATTTTATCAGTAGTGCTCCAAGCTCCTATAGGTATACACTATTTGATTTCCTTCCCTTTTTCCTTCGCATCTTCTTGGGTGAGAGTTGTGGATTTCCCTCGTCAGCTTTGACTCCTAGGTGTCCAATCTCCATGTGTGTACACTTTAGGCATCTAGATTTGTTTTCCTCCCTTAGGAGGAACAAGTACTCGATGCGGTCAAGTTGATATGTTGGTACATTGTCTACTCCTTGTCTTTTCCATTGCTCCAGTATGTTCGTGATATTTTTCCCTTCCCTTTCCACATGGTCTCTGAGTTCCAAATCCTCTGTTCACTTGGTGTCATTTCCACCTCTGCCTATGCTTCTTGCATGGGGGTGTTGTCATCTTTGATTTATCCTTCCATCGGAGTTGCGCAACTTCCCTGTTCCTTCTTGTTATTTGGTCGGCCGGTGGACTCGTTTGGTGTTTGTTCTCTGAATTCCTGAGATTTTTCTATATCCTTATCGGCTTCTACCCCTTTATTGGTTTTATCTCGTCCTTTCGGGATAATTTTTTTAAAGAAAATTTAAGATTATTTATTTATTAAAAAAAGAAAGATAATTTTTTTAAAGAGGGAAAATATTGTTTACTTATAATACATATTGAAATTTCATTATGTATTAAATTTATTAAAACTAAATCGCTTAAGAAGAAAATATATGGTTGCACAAAAGTCAGACTATATTATTACTAGTAAAAGAACAATGGCATTGAAACCTAAATTGAACTAGAAACTAGAATAACTAGAGGCATTGTAACAAGGAAAATGGATACAATGAAAACCTAAGGGTGGATTGAGTAGAGCATAAGGTTCTAATGCTGCCCATGTATATGGTTTTGATACTATAAAGTGGTGGTAGACTCTTTTTCCATGCCTTAAAGTCGGGTGTAATGTCAAGTACATGAAAATTACATAACGACGTGGCTCACCTGCACTTTGCCATCTCAGATGTCCATTAATATACACCAGGTTTAATCATGGTTAAGAACAAGTTAAAACAATTTTTATTCCAGTTAAAACAACTTTTTATTCCAGATAAGTATCCTTTCATTTGCATTCACTTATCCAAGCATGACATCCAAAACTTCACTTATCCAAGCATGACATCCAAAACTGTTTTCAGTATATATATATATATGACATCTAATGAACCTGGATTAACTTTACATTTCGAATGGATAAGAGAAAAACTATACCACTGGCTCAGGTATATATGTGTGGACTTAATTCTAAAAATCTGAGTCTTTGTGTGAAGAAATCGGGAAGTATCTGTGCTATTACAAAGAAGGATCCATTCACCACTTTTCCTCCCAAATATTGTTGGCCAACTTGATGGCGTTTCGTAACTATTTGATGGTTTTGGAAAGAACTAAACTTTGAGAAATATCGAAAAGGTTATATAGTTTCTATTTATATGGATTAATGATATGATTATGTTCAGGGTAGCAAGGATAAGTAACTTTGATAGTTCATATCTATAACTGATAACTGATATATCTATAATTGATATATCTTTTGAAGAGAGAGGAAGTCAGACAATTATAGTAGGGTTTGATACCTTTTATTTCCCCTATTGCGATTGAACTTTTTATGCTTCAACTGAGATTTTCCATCATTAGAATGAATAGGAAGGGGGATAGTGGGTCTCCCTATCTGATGCCTCTCATGGGCCAGTAAGGCTTGGAAGGGGCTCCATTTACTAGTAGCGAGAATCTTGTTGTGGATACTAGGTTGACTATCCACCTAATCCAATGCTGGTTGAAGCTGAAGGCTTCGAGGGTCTTGACCATATAGTGTCAGCTGATTTTTTCATAAGATTTTGCTAGGTCCAGTTGTATTATCATTCCCCCTCTTTTCTGAAGCTTCAGGGTGTGGATAAGTTCGTGGGCATGGATAGTGTTGTCCATTATTTGCCTTCATTCCATGAAACCTGCTTGTTCTTGTGAGACCAATGTGGGTAGGAGTGGTTTCAATCTATTTTCTATAACCTTGGAAATTATCTTATACACCACAATGCACAACGCTATAGGTATGTATAGATCGAGGGTTTTGGCTTCATTTTATTTGGGGATAGGTGTAATCATTGTAGCATTTAGTGCTTTCAAAATGGAGGTTGACCTTTTAGATTCTTCCACTACCCTATAAACGTCATGTTTGACGACTTCCCAGTATGCTTTGAAGAACTCCACTGTGAAACCATCTGGGCCTGGGGCTTTTCCGTTGGGCATTTCCTGGAGTGCTTGGTCTATTTCCTCCTCTGCAATGGGCATGTTCAGGTTGTTATTTTCTTCTTCTATTACCAAGCGAGGGATATGCTGGATTATCTTTTGTATGGCCTCCGTTCTATCTTGGTTAGGTTCCTGGGCTATCCTATGGAAGTGGTTTACTAGATTTGTTTCAATGTCTATATGTGATTCTCTTTCTATTCCATCCTAGTCCCTAATCTTCAGGATTTTGTTATGGGATCTTCTGTCCATGGTTGTTCTATGAAAAAACTTGGTGTTTTGTTCTCCTTCCTTTATCCATCTGATCTAGGACTTTTTTCTCTAGAGAGTTTCTTCTTGTTGGCAACGTTCCTCCCATTCCTAGGTCATCTCGATCTCTTCCTTTTTCCACTCCTCATTATAGCCCTCTGAAATGTAGGTTTCCTGGAGCTTTTTAATTTTTTCTTTACAGGTTTCCTGGAGCTTTTTAATTTTTTCTTTACAGGTTTCCTGGAGCTTTTTAATTTTTTCTTCAATGTTGTTAGTCTCTTGGTTTATATTCCCAAAAGTGTCCATGTTCCACTCCTTGAGCCTATATTTGATATGTTTTAGTTTCTTATAGAGTTTTAACATGCTTGTCCCTTCCTCTGGTTTCTCATCATGCCACCATTGTTTGATTCTTTCCTTGAAAGTTGGGTGTTCGATCCAGAATTTCTCAAATCTGAAAGGTTTGTTCTTTGGTGTGGTCTGGAAGCCTGCTTCCAGTTGCACTAGCCATTGATCAGATCCCCCCCATGGAAGGATGTTGCAGTATAAGGTTATCCCTTGCATAATGATTGACTCTGACTCTAGGAATCTATCGAGTCTTGTTGCTACCTGATGCTGGCTCATTCGCTTATTGTTCCAGGTGAACTAGACATTATTGGTTTTCAGATCTACCATCTTTGTTGTGTCTATGAATTTTGAGAACTCCTCCGCATCTCTATCCAATCTTCTTGTACTTCCTTTTTTCTCCGCAAGTGATGTGATGATGTTGGAATCCATAACCAATATCCATTGGAGGTTTTTGGCTTGGTTTTTAAGATCTTCTAGGTCCCTTAGCGTTCCTCTCTTATCCTATGACACCTGGGGTCCATACACATTAGTGTATAAAATCACCTCTGTGTTCCCAATGAGTTGCATGCAGACCGTAAGGGTATGCCTTGTCGCTTCAGCTGTTATTAGGCTTAGTACTTGTGGGTTCCATGGGTGAGGATACCTCCTACCATTTGGTGGCCTCTAATAGCCACCATCTTGTACTTGCGCCATTGTTGTTGACGTATTGTTTCCATTCTATATGTATTACACTTGGTCTCTTGAATAAAATAGAGATCCGGTTGTTCCTATTTTAGTCTATTCCTAAGGATTCATTGCTTTCTTAAGTTGTTTAGGCCTCTTATATTTCAAGTTATAACCTTCATTTAAGCATGTGGGGGGGATTTGGGGAAGAGTTTATTTATCTTACCCGATTTTATCAGTAGCACTCCAAGCTCCTGTAGGGATACACTATTTGATTTCCTTCCCTTTTTCCTCTGCATCTTCTTGGGTGAGAGTTGTGGTTTTACCTCATCGGATTTGAATCCTAGGTGTCCAATCTCCCTATGTGTATGCTTTAGGCATCTAGATTTGGCTTCCTCCCTTAGGAGGAACAAGTACTGGATGAGGTCAAGTTGCTATGTTGGTACATTGTCTACTCCCTATCTTTTCCATTGCTCCAGTATGTTTGCAATATTTATCCCTTCCCTTTCCACATGGTCTTTGAGTTCTGAATATTCTGTTCGCTTGGTGTCATTTCTGCCTCTGCATATGCTTCTTGCATGGGGGTGTTGTCATCTATGATTTCTCCTTCCATCGAAGTTGTGCAACTTCCTTGTTCCTTCTTGTTATTTGGTCGGTCGATGGGCTCATTTGGTGTTTGTTCTCTAAATTCCTGATATTTTCCTGTATCCTTATCGGCTTCTGCCCCTTTATTGGTTTTATCCTGTCCTTCCGAGATAATTTTTTTAAATAAATATTAAGACTATTTATTTATTAAAAAAAAAAGATAATTTTTTTAAAGAAGAAAAATATTGTTTGCTTATAATACATATTGAAATTTCATGATGTATTAGATTTATTAAAACTAAATCGCTTAAGAAGAAAATATATGGTTGCACAAAAGTCAAGAAGAAAATATATGGTTGCACAAAAGTCATACTATATTATTACTAGTAAAAGAACAATAGCATTGAAACCTAAACTGAACTAGAAACTAGAATAACTAGAGGTATTATAACAATGAAAATGGATACAATGAAAACCTAAGGTTGGCTTGAGTAGAGCATCAGGCTCTAATGTTGCCCATGTAGATGGTTTTGATACTCTAAAGTGGTGGTAGACTCTTTTTCCATGCCTTAAAGTCGGTTGTAATGTCAAGTACATGAAAATTACATAACGACGTGGCTCACCTGCACTTTTCCATCTCGGATGTCCATTAATCTACACCAGGTTTAATCATGGTTAATAACAAGTTAAAACAATTTTTATTCCAGTTAAAACAACTTGTTATTCCAGATAAGTATCCTTTCATTTGCATTCACTTATCCAAGCATGACATCCAAAACTG
>JASDQU010241229.1:51750-63556 GCA_032191745.1 Picea mariana
AAACTTCGACATGAGGTCAACAATTATATCAGGTCTTGCACTTCCTGTGCTATTTCCAAACCAACCACTAAGAAATAGGGCTTGTACACCCCTCTACCCACTCATGACAGGCCATGGGAATCCATCTCAATGGACTACATGTCGGGCCTCCTATCCACCAATCAGGGAAATGATTGTGCATTTGTGGTTGTTGATCGCTTTTCTAAGATGGAGATTATGGTCACGTACAAGAAGAGCATCACAACAGAGGCAATTACCAAGCTCTTCTTTTAATGATTCTAAGTACATTTTGGAATGCCAAAAACCATTGCCTTAGATCAGGACAGTTGATTTCTCAACACATTTTGGTCGATTCTATGGTCACTGCTGAAAAACAAGATCACCAAATCCATGACCTTCCACCCCATTGAAAAATGGCCAAACCGAGGTCGTAAATTGAATGATCGTTCATATCCTTCACATGTATAATTCTAATCACCCTCACACATGGGATGATAATATTCCCTATTTCCAACATAGCTACAACCTAGCCTTGCATAACTCAACTTTCCACAACCCCTTTTAGGTAGGGTTCATATTCCAACCATTGGGTCCCATAGATGTTTCACTACCCCTTCCAGTCACCTTGATCGACTCATCTCCTGCTCCAATAGAAGTTGAAAAATGCACCTGGTTCATTGAGAGGATCCAACACATCCACCAAGGTTCAATATATTCTACAGAAGTCCAATGACAAGTACAAGAAACGCCATGATCAACACCAGGTGCCACATAAGTTTCAGGTGGGAAAAAAAATTTGTTTGCACTTGCAGAAAGAATTCCTTACAAGACCACATCGAAAGATTCGTCGACTCTATTATGGGTCATACACCATCATCAAGGCTATGGATGATAATTATTTTTAGCTCAACATTCCTCCCTTCCTTGGCCTGCACCTAGTTTTCAACGTGGATCTCCTTCAACCTTATTTGCCACCATTATTGGACACCTCAGAGGTAGCAGAACAAATGACACCAAAAGAGCTCAAACGCGACTGAATAAAGAAAGCATTCAATTATCATATTGTGGAAAAATAGGTCAAGGGAACTTACCAACAAATGATCGAACTTTATCTAGTTGTCAAAGCAGGGCAACTCCTCCACTAAGGCAAGTGGCCCACCAAGGGCCAAATTCAACAGAAATTTTCTCATTTGATGGAGGCACCCAAAGAAATGGAGACCATTTCTTCCTAAGGGTGGAGGATATATCCATATGTACGTCATTGGCCTCCCACCTATTCCAACTGGGTCATTTTGGAAATTCTCCCGTTTGGCATTTTTTTCCTAGTTTTCGGGTCCCTGACTTCCGAGGCCGTTTTAAGGCCCTAAATTGTGTTTTTAGGGATCACAACAATCAAATTATAGTCGAATTCAATTCTGATAACAACATGTTTATTCCTCAGATAGACCTTTCCAACGATCTATTGTGCGCCTAAAACGAATATTGTATGCAAAAGTTATGACCCTGGGAAGTTGATGTACTAACTTACCCAAACGAGGCCCACATGAATTTTGGTGTTTCATCTCCTAGGGTTAGGTTTTTGGATTTCTATGGTTTTTTACATTCCTGTTTATTGTAAAAAGGCCTTCAGAGCCTCATTGCAATCATCTTCTTTCGAATGAGTGCATTCCTCACATCTCTTCTCAGAGATAAGCCACCACCATTCTAACAAACATGTTTTCCATTGTATTTTACAGTTTCAGCTTATTTCCTTATTGAATAGAAACCAATTTTATTGTATATCTTCAATTCTTTTTTAAGCATATTTTGATAATAATTTGTATTCATTTCATTCTTCTCATAAAATCTGGATCATCTGAGTTAATCCGTCTAGTTAATATCGTAAGTAATTGGATCTCGAGTGTAGTTCATTTTTGGCTAGATAGAGTATTGAGGAGTTATATTACTGAGTTTGTTATAGATTACACCCAGAAATATAGTGCTACTAAAAGAGATTTATTTAAAGGTCCACACGAAAGATAATTGAAATCATTTTCTACTTGGATCAATATGTTGTTGTGTGATAAGGGGGTTATGACGATGGAATATGATTTCCCTAGTAGCTAGTTGCCTTTGTGCACATAGGGGGACTAGGGGTTGACCAAGGGATGGTATGAGTGTATGAAGAAGAGGGATGCAAGAAATAACGAATAAGAAAAGAATGAACTGAGAATATAGAGAGAAGAATAATGTGCAACAAAAGGATAGATTGGAGTATTGCACAGTGGAAAAATATTTAGGTATAGTAGGAAGAGGACTATGGCCAATAGAGAAGAGATGCATAGTGAGGTTGAGGAAAGAGACACTAGTGTAGTAATCCATATTAAAGGAATACTATGCACAGAGAAAAAGGAAAAAGATTGCTAGCTTAGTTTAGTAGAAGGAGATCCATTACATCCCACTTTGGCGACACTTTGTGTCGAACCCACAACCATGTGTGCATCTCTAACATCTAAAACTTTGTCATGAACACTTGTAGTTAGTGAGGGAAGAAAGGATAGAAGTAAAGGTAGTCAGAGTAGTGAAAGTAGTGAAACAACCCAGAATCAGTTGGTGACACTAACTAAGAATAGTACACAGTACACAATGGTGGGGGTAGAGCCCACTTTGAGAATGACTTTCTTCCATGGAGCAGGGATAGAATATCCATAACAACACTTCCTTGTCTATGAAGAAATATGGACCATGAAGAAAATCCAAGACGATGATGCAAAAATCACACAGTTAGTGATGACATTAAGAGATCACATGTTACTGTAATACACCCGACCCTTAAGTACCCTTTCTAGGGGTGGGGCATCAAAATGTTTCTCACATCAATCATCTTGAATCCCATTTCAGGGGTCTCCATCCTCTTCTACTCAACTGTATATTTATAACGACTTCTACTAGGCTCAAATCCGAGCTCTAGATTGTAATTTATTGCCTCTCGAAGCTCTTCGGGAGTTATTAGTCAAGGACCTTGTGGGTCCATATCATTCATACAATCTCCATATTCCTACATCCACAGTGGAAGTCCATCCACCATCCAATCCAACGACAAGAATTGAACCTCATTTAAAAAATAATATAGAGGGGAGTTCGGTGTTCAACACTTCGACACTGAATGCCCCTTTTCCTTTATGTGCGCACATTATCCAGAGTCCCAAAATCCTGAACTCATGAAGGAGCCTGAATCTTGCCACATGGATTTGGCCTTCAGGCCTTTTAGTTTATCTATGCCATTACACCCCAAACCTCCAGAGTCCCAGTTGGTTTGGTGTTTTGAATTTTTTTTCAATGGCCAAATACTTTTTGTATACGACAATTATATATTATGTGTTGTCATTTAGCCATTTTAAAGGTATTATTAATATTTATACATCAATTCCCATTGGAATCACATAAGGTATGTATAATCATCATTTTTGCAATGGTCTTAAGATTAATTCATCTTAGTTAATTGATTATGAAGATCTAACGTTCTGGTTTGCTTGCAACATGTCAAAATCGCGATATGATCCTCCATACATTCCCTCGTCCAACACTCCATCCATAACTTGATCTGACACTCCATTTGACACTTGATCTAGCACTTAGAGAGAAAAAGAGCTGGTGGTTAGCACATCAATGAACTTTGATGGAAGAATCAAAGATATGGGTTTTATGCCCACTTGTTCCCCCCAGCTATGGAGCTCGATGCATTTAGGATTGGGTAGTTGTAGCGACCACTAAGTGTAGCGCACAAGACTGTTAAGGAAGATGCTTATGTTAAAATGAATTTAATGAACTTGTTTTTTTTAGAGAGAGTCGACCCTTCCACTGGTCGAACTCTCAATATCTATAATAATATATAAATACCATTGTCTATGACATGAAGAGGACATGAATTTCCTTATATACAAATACATTATCTCCATTTTTCTATATACTATGTTTTTATGATCAATGTTAATACTGCGTTAACTCAGTGACTGTGTTTTCCTATTGTTTGGTGCCATGACCTTCTGGGGGTCCCACCAGTGGTCTGGGTGATTGTTTATGCCAATATTTATTTGCATTTATATAATTTCCTTTCATAGTTCTTAGATTTCAAAATTCTTTATTTATTATGTATATCTTTTAATTTGAAATCGCTTGCTCACTCTGTGTATCTTTTTATTTTCAGATCACTTGTCTAATTCACCTCCCTGTACATCTTCTCTTATTTGCATATCACTTTATGAGTTGTGTGTGTCACAGAGTATGTGTGTACGTCCATGGTTGTGTGTTGATAGTTAGACTCCTAACATTTTTTTTGCAAGTTGTAGAAGCTATCTAATTATACTATTATGTTTTTTTCTCCCTAGCTATAAATTACTCTGCAGAATACTAATTTAGAAAGTGTTTATTTATCAAGTTATAATTTCAAATACTCTCTGTAGGTTTGCCTTATTTGTTAATTTTTCTTTTAGCATTAGTATGATAGGATAGAAGTGGATTTTGAATTATGGTTTTGAGTAGCATCTTAGTTGACTTTGAGTATGATCTTCAATGGTAGCTTAGTTAACTTTAGGTTATGATTTTTAATGAAATCCCAGCTATGAATTTTAGTTACGATTTCTCATTAGAACTAGTCATGAGTTTGTAGGTTTGCACAGAGTATTTTCATTGTTATGAATTTGGATTAACGATTTCTGATTAAGTACTAGTTATGAGTTTATAGCTTTGCTTGAGTTAGTTATTTTGAAGAGAGTACTTTCCAACAGTTGTGTGATAGAGTGAATGATTGATGTTGAATCTTTTCTACACAATGTTTAAAGATAATATGGATTCCAAGAACATCTAGTGTTACTTTTATGATGGAAAAACTTTCTATAGAATTACTTACCCATACTTTACATTTCTCTTTAGAAGTTAGCATTGCGTTAATTCCACTTGAACTATGATTAGTTATATTCAATCGTGATGTCATTCACCACCGAAGACACAATCATCAAATTTGAATACTATCACAAAACTCTTGCTTTTAGTTAGGTAAATGAGTGTTCATTCTTGCAAGATAGAAATAATTGTGTGTTTTTACTTTAAGAATAGAGTTCACTTGTAAAGATAGTTTTGGCAATGTTGTATCCTTTTCGGCACCTAAATGAGCAAAAGAAGGACACTTACAAGTCCAGTTGGGTTAGCTAGACAAGACAAAAATGAGTGCAAGAGTTAGAAACATCAAGCACAAGAAATAAAGAAACAACTAAGCTAACAATAATCAAATAAACAAAATTAAAGTGCATAAAGGAAATAGAACAAAAGAAAACCGATATTCATGCCACCAATGGATAGATTTTATTAGTGGGAAAACACCAAAGAGAAATGGAGACTTATGGGTCCCCTCTTCCTCCAAGGGAGGGATCTTGAACCCCCAATGAGAGAGATCTTCTTACAAATAGAAAACTAAAAGGAAATGGTGAATAAATCCAAAGCTCATTCACTCAAGAGGTGATGTGAATATCCCAATGAAATGGTGTTTATATGCTCCAATGAGGAAAGAGGTTCCTTGTAGGAGAATAGAGGTAGCATAACAATAAAAATAGATTCTTGGAAATATAGTGTACCCATGGCCTCTTTTTATAGAAAAGATTTGAGGCATTATCCAACCAGTCTTTAGTGTGAACAAGGGGCCCTTTAGTGAACCTTTAGGTCTTTGACCAGCCCCCCACTTGGATTCAACTCAGATTTGGGGATCAAATCGACTTGGGGGATAAACTAGAAGTGGGTGGGAGGCTGAACAAAATCACTAATGCATCATTCTGAAGTGTGCACGGCATTTTGCATCCACAATCATGTTTCGGGTGCATGTGCGCGTTTTTGACGTTTTCGACTGGCGCACATGCACATGCTTCCTTTTCATTTTGAGTGCATGCTGATTTTATAACCAATTGTATAGTTTTTTCCCTTTGGAAATGAATTTGTTGGACCATGAATGAACTAATAGGTGTTTGGAGGTGTTGGATTTCTATAACCATTTGCGGATGAAATTTCAGTGATAACAGATGCCCCCTAATGTGTGAGGTTAGGAGCATATGTATAGCCGAAATACATCAATGTTTCTTCTACTGAGAGTACCTTTGTAAGAAAGAGTGTCAAGAGAAATTGCAAGAGTGACCCATTGGAGGGAGGGGGGAACCTATGAGATCCAAACATTTCACTAGGTGTGGAAAAATAAAATTGTGTACAAACGAGGCGGGCATGCCCTATGCTCGTGTCATGTAACTCAAAAATATCTAAGACAATAACTGAAGTGGTATATTGACGTAGATAACTACAGCGCCTGTCGGGGGAGTTTGAGAATGGAAGAGAATCATTCTGAGGATGAACATACTTTGAAAAGAGGTGATGAAACTTGTAAGAAGTGTCGATAATTCATGGGAATTGATAGCCCAACACGTTTTAGAGGTCTTCAACCAATATAAAAACAACTGCAATAGTCACAAAGTAAGACCCACCGTAACATGCGATAAAGTTGAAGTCGAATGTTTATCGGGGTCAATGACAACAGAGGACAATGGTGGTTTTCTTTGTTCCATCCGAGACTCCTCATTGTAAAGGGAATGAGAGTCAAGATACTGTCGCCCTCCTGGAAACTGTGTTGATGTTGACAGAAAGGGAGATGCGACTCCAAGAAGAAAAGGGATTGATGAAATCCACTGGATGAGATTAGGAACTGATGAGGTTCATGGATGAAGTCAAGACATGGTGAGACTCAAGACTACCCTTGGTTGGGGATATATGTGAAGTATGAGTGGTAGAAACTATGAAACTGAATCTAGCGTCGGGGGATGACTAGATGCGGTTTAAATGGTGCTAGAGGCATGAAAACGTGGACAAACTTGGAGATCGTAGGTACATGGATTGTGGGATACTCAGGGTTTATGGATGATTTTAAAAAGAATAGAAGGTAATGAATACCCCAACAAAGGGCAACACAGGTTTCTTTTCCAAAAAATGAAGGTCGCTAAGGGTGACAACAAAAAGCTATGTAAATGCAAGAAACAAAGGCTTTGTACAATTACCAAATGAATAAATAATAATTGGGGATAAGTGTGTAGATACAAAAACAAGTGCCCTAATGCAAGATGGCTTGGCCTGTGAGGGTGCAAGTTGTGTGGAGAACTGGTGGAGGGTGGGGGCCCCATAGGTGGGTTTTTGTGTGAGGTAAATGAATGGAGGGGGATTTGCAGATGGGAAAACTTATTGTGGATGAAATGGAGGGATAATGATACTGTGGAGGTGAAGTCAAATGATAACTGGTAGGAGATTTTCTAGGAGTCCATTGGGAAAGCTAGCAAAATGAGGAGGAGTATGTGGATGATTCTCGAACATGAGTAAGACTATCAGGACTCCCATCCCTAGGCGCTGAAAGAAGCATGAGTGTCAAAGTGCCACAAAGGGGACTTGAATGGGACAACTCATGTAAGGGAGAATGCTATTGGGTGACAGTACTAAAAATGCAGCGGAGGTGAGAGTACTGCAAAGCCTAATGGGGGGAACCTAGAGGCGAATGTCGAAGGTTGTGACTTGGAGATGCAATGTATATTCAAAGGGAATGACTACATGCCAGTTTCGATCATATACATGAAGGAGCTGCACTGGTCTGTGATGACCAAGTACCTGAACACATGAAAACCAAATACCCGATGTGAAAAATATATGAAAATAAAGAACATAAAACAATTATTTGATAATTTTGAACATGAGCATGCGTACATGGGTGGGATGTGATAAAAAGGCTCCCTGGGGGCCGAGGACGGATGGTGACCTGGGGAATGTGACTGTGTAGGTGGCAGGACCCTGATCTCATGGCTGAAGATGGATCAAAAAATGGATGCTTGGATCTCCTGTAATTGAGGATGGAATTTTGGCAAAACGAGCTATATATAGTTGTAGGGCCCACATTGCAAATTAATTTGTATCGGCTGCTATAGTGAGTTGACGAGGGGTACGAGAGGAGATTTGGATATTCTGGGAGTTTGAGCTAGCCGATCCAGGGTTTACGAGAGCCAGGTTATTGGCCGTATCCTCTTGCATAGTAATTAGGATTTCTATGTTGGGTAGGGCCGTACGGGTGGTTGTACAAAGGGTTTTGTGAGAGCGGGACCCAAGTGCATGGAAGATCGAAGGATTCCCATGCTTGGGTGCATGGATATAATTGGGGAAGTCATGTATGGGAGTGCCTGAATGGGGAAAACAAATGCGCATTGGATGCATGTCTGTTGGAAGAACAACTGTGCACGACTGTTTTTCTGACAGTTGTGCATGTGTGTGCAACTATGTAGTGGATAGGTGCGCATGAATGTGAGTCTGTACATGTGACAGGGGCGCATGCCTATGCCCCTATCTCGCCGAAAATTTCACATTGATGCACAATTGTGGGAAGAACAGGCGTGCACGTGTGCATGCCTATGGGGAAAACAACCGCGCACATGAGGCAAAGTTGAGGGGGGTAAAAAATTTGTTTTTGTTGATATTTTATGTTTTTATGGGTCATGATGTCTGAACAAGTACTATATATGTGGATGTAGGTGACCAGTTGAGGATGTCAGTCCACTGGAGGGAGAGGTACTAGGCACGTCTGAGAGAGGAAATTAGAGATGAGGAGCTCGGTGTGCGGGGACCTTTGGCAACCTGTGGGCTTCTCAAGTTTTTTGATTGCTCATTGTTGCTGGCACAGGATTACTTGCTACAGTTTTTTATATCTATGTGGAGCACTGATATGTAGTGCTTCATTGTGCAGGGAGTGAAGCTCACATTATTTCCGACAGAGGATGTGTATTTATTGACTGGGCTCCCTTTTCGGGGAAGCCCTCTACCTGCTGAGCTCGTGTTGCCGGGGGATGGATAGTTGGTTGACCTGGAATGGACATATTGTACTCGGGAGGACTTTATGTTAGGCTCGGTGGTGAGGATTGGGGTGATGGACACCCTTGTGCATCATTTAATTGCAGTGATGATTGTGAGGGTTTATGGATCCCTCACTATTCAGCGGATCATTGGTGGTCAGTTGAGGATCATGCAGAGGTCCATGGTTGGAGATAATTTTTCCTGGGGCTTGATGCTACAAACCAAGATGATCGAGCAGCTTAACCAGTGTCAGGTTGCCGACTCCGGTTATTTTTCCTTTGGGTCTATCTTGGTGGACTGTTTTTCGGAGTGGGTGCCTATGCTGCACCTGAGAGTTTTGTTGGATGCACTGAGGGCACGAGAGCCACTATTGATGCGATGGGTAGCGATATTTTGTTCGGCATGGTGGTGGGGAGGGAGGCCATTACTTTATGACACAGCTAGCATGTGTGTGGCATCATATGCCACATATCATCCTACAATATCCATATAGTGGGATGGACTATCGTCGAGATCCTGATATGGTCTTACCTCCTTGAGAGGTTTGGGACCACAAAGGTATGTTCATGTATTGGATGATTTTATTTGTAGATAGTGTTGCATATGTTTTTTGTATTTATGGATGCTGATGCTATATTTTGTTTGTTGTGTGTGTAGATGTGGGGCCTCGAGGATAGGAGATGGAGATGATTAGAGCGTCGGCTCGTGAGGGGCCAATGAGACCGTCGCGAGAGGATCCACAGGCAGGTGAGAGATGCCATAGGGATGAGTTGGGTGCAAGGCCAGTGGATGCAGATAGAGTTGGTAGGAAACAACATTATGATGACCCCAATGTAGGGCCTTCATGTGCACCTTCTTTCAAGGCCAATGGGGTGTTTGAGGACTTTCAACGCCGATTATAGGTGATGTTACAAGGAGTGCTCGAGGGCATGTGAACCTAGATCCAGGACGAGGGAGTCCTGGATCAGTGTGTGGGCCTTCCGGTGGAGTTGCAGACCTTGATCCATAGGGAAATGGTAGCGATACAAATGATTACAGGGCGATTGCCACCTAGACCAGGTGGACCACCAGTTGGTGGGGCCCCACCTCCTGATAGAGGACCTGGTGGAGGTGCTCTAGCAACACCATGAGTGCTCGATGTATTGATTTTTTGTTTATAGAGGCTTGTGAGCCCATATGTACATGGTAGTGTGACACCCATTTTTGTACCTATAGGGATGAGGTGATTCACCGACCTACGGGTGATGTACATGTTGTACTATTTTTGTAAACATTGATGGCATGTTGATTGATATATATATATATATATATATATATATATATATATATATATATGGATATACATTTTTTGGATCTTGGTGATGTTCACATGTGATCATGTTTTGTGATGTTTTTTATGATGTTTAATCTATATGTTGTGATAGACTTTCAATGGTTTATGTATGTGTAAAGGTAGCTTGATGTGGTAAATCCCAGTCTAACACTAGGTTAGCCATATTATTTGTTATTTGATTGCATTGTCGTAGAATATGTGTAAATGTGATTTAATCAAAATGTCAAGATAGAAGTCTAACTTGCAGGTATTGGCAGAAGAGGCATGGATCACGAACATGGTACAAATTGTTGAGTTGTAGGACGACAAGCTGGGAATATAGAAAGATGATAAGGTAGTGAATATGACGGTGACTCGCCTTGGAAAGGAGACCAATGATGGCTATGTATTATTCTTGGTTGTTGGTTGCTGAGCCCAAACATATGTTGTTGGAGTGGAGCAGATTCTATGTCCAACAGCTAGCTCCGTCAGTGTAACTGATGTGATAGGTCAATGGAGGAGGCATCTATAAATAACAAAAATGGTATATCAGCCATAAGGAAGGGAGGGAAAAAAGAATATTAAAAAATGCTACAAAACATGTACAAAAATAAAAATCCTAGTGTAGAATGACTACGCTCAGGCATAAAATTTCTTTAAGTACAACCCGTTGACGGTTTCTTTGAGAGGGTAACCTTCGAGAGAGACTAGGATGTAAGCACCTTTAGTGAGGCAGTGTTGAACGATGTAGGGTCCATACCATAACGACTCGAATTTTCCATGGTCGAGGGTATCGTGGGCGATATCATAGGCAAGGACGAGATCTCCTTCATTAAATGAGCGAAGGTTGACATGGAAGTCAAAGGTGGCCTTTGACCATTTTTTGGCTACATCATTGTTGTGCAATGAAGACCGATGGTCTTCATCCAATGAATCTAAGTTCAACAAGCGCTCCTCCATTGGAGTAGTGTCAAATGAAAGTTCAATAGCGGTGTGTAAGGTGGGAATTTTTCATTTGATGAGAAGAGTGGATTTGACCCCATGGACGATATGAAAGGGTGTAAAAGTAGTGGCGGTTTTAACTAATGTGCGATAAGCCCATAGTGCTGAAAAAAACAAATGATGCCAATTGGTCTTATGTTTGTTGACAGTACGTTGCAACATGGTTTTAAGGACCTTTTTGACCGCCTCTACTTGTCCATTGGACTGAGGATAGTAGGGGGAGGAGAACTCATGGGAGAAGTCTAACTGAGAGGAAAGTTTGACAAAGATTTCATTCTCGAAGTGTTTCCCATGATCGAAGACTAACTGCAGTGGGAATCCAAAGTGGGAGATGACATTATTAAAGAAAAAACATGTTGCAGTGTCAACGGTGTTGTTGAAGGTGGGCATGGATTCAACCCACTTGGTGAAGTAATCGACTGCCATGATAATGTACTTATTTCCATTGTTGGATGGAGGGTTACAAGTCATGATGTTAAGAACCAAATAGCTAAATACAAAATATCACAATAGATCCAAAGATATCTGAATACAATCACCACACAAGATATATGAAACCATATAGAAAACCACAACTTTATTATATCAAACCCTTGA
>JASDQU010241229.1:68521-90656 GCA_032191745.1 Picea mariana
TTAACTGTGATGTTTCAAATTTTGTTTGGTATCTAGAAAGGTACCAAATCGAGGAGACGGGGTTCTCCACAATATAGATCAAATTTGATGAGTCTAGTATTAGTAGGGTCGACTGCCCCTAGGGAGGAGAGTAAGGACTTCTGTTGAGTGGGACAGTTTTGGAGGACTTCCAAGAGTGACATGGTAGTGGGGGATTGTGCCAAGTCATTGACCAAACTATAATTGTGTGTTGCCCTAGCCTAAGGGTTGTTGACATTCCGTTGTAAGGGGTTACGAGGAATACGAAGGGGGGTATCAGTGTTAGGGCGCGATATCATCAGAGGGGGTCCTATTGTAACTGGAAATGCATCCGATGTGGTGGGAGTATATCCATGGGGCATGTTGTATTAACAACTGTGCGTTTGTAGAATAACTTCCTCTTCACTAGTGAGGAGGATAGTGAGATCTGCAGGGGTGCCAGGGTTTTGATACTGTCCCATCTGTGGTTGGGTGCATATTCTGCTGGGTGTTCATCACACCTTGGTGTGGAATCGAGTTTTGCAACAATTTTGGGGGTGGTTGTTGCACATACTGTTGTGGGGCATGTTGGGGGGCAGGTGATGCTAGGGGACAGGGTCTATTCATGGATTCTTTCATCCATTTAAAGTCATCAATTTGGGGAAAATAGTGAGTATAATGGCCATACTCACCACAAAGTGCACAAGGGAAGTTTGTCCGAAGGTTGTTGTTATTATTCCCTTGGCGTTTGTTGTTATTTCCCCCTTAGGGGTTCTGGTTCCCTCGATTTTGATTACTCCCAATAGGTTGGTTTTGTTGGGGGTTATTTCCTTCTGGTCCAGGATTATTATTGTTTCGCTTTTTTCCTTTATTTTTGGCATTATTCGACTGACGGGATGGATTTTCCGTATTCACTTGTTCAAAATTTTTAAACTCTGAATGGGATAGGTTTGAACAAAGTTAACCCCAACGTGTGGTTTCCCTTGTGGTGGGGCCATGGGTTGGGGAGGACCAGGAAGTGGAAAGTACGGATTATTTTGTGGCAATGATATGTAAGGTACATAGGAAGGTGTGATGCTCTCATTACTGCTCACGGTGTAAGTTGAGGTAGAGGGGGTACCAGAACTTGGTGGTATAGCTGGACGCATCATGGGTGTCGATGCAGGTCCACTCATGGGTGGAGGGGGAGCCATAGGGTATGGCTATTGGTAAGGGGGAGGAGGGTAATAAGGAGGTCTTCCATATATTGGTGGATTTTAGGGTGTACCGTACATGGGTGGAGGTTAGATGTACGAGTTATGGTGTGTTGTGGTACCAATAAATCCGTCCATTGAATGAGACATCCTAGGTTTGTCTTGGCCGAATGGTACAGGTCTTGGGATGTCAGGTAGTACTGTGTATAAGTAGCCTAATTGTGCATAGATGAGGTCATACTGTTGAGCCTTTCTAATCACTTCCTCTTCAGATTGGGGGAAGGTGGAGGCCACATCTTTGGCAAGGAGGGGACGAGTGATCTGAGAAACCAATAAAGGAATTGTTGTTTGGTGGTTTCTACTTTGCATAAACTACGTTTCCGATGCCATTCATGGATGTGTCAACAATGTGTGTGGATGAGGTTTGTTTAAAATCGGAGAGCAGTTCGATACCATTGTCATGGAGGATTGGTAGTTGAAAGAAGGTAAAAAATTCTTTGGCCAATGATTCAAAAGTCACATGGGACCCTGATTTTTCATATACATACCACTTGGTTGATGGGCCAGTGAGTGTGCATAGAAATAACCTTAATCGAACTAAGTCATCCATGATGTTGTTTGAAGAGAACCATAAGTGGAAATTCATGATGTGATTGGTAGGATTGTCTCCTGCCTTTCCTTCAAACTTGGGAATGTCTTAAGGTAATTTAGTGGTCATTGCAGGCCATGTGGGGTCGTGCAATATAGGATCATTTGTGAGTTTTATTAGATTTGGTATGTTGAGGGAGGCCAAGTATGGAATTTGGAGTGGTGGTGGAGGAATAGTTCCAGACATGGTGTGATTGGTTTGTGTACCTTACCTGTGAGGGGGGCTAGGTGGGGTGGTACTTCTTCCTTGGGAAGAAGTGTTCTGCTCGCTTCCTTGTAAAGGAAAGATAGTGGACGGTTGATCTTGGGAAGTGGACCCCAATAAAGTGGAACCAAGAAAAGATGATCCCAATACATTAGCACTCATGGGGGTGTGAGAGGGTTGAGCCGATGAGTTGGAAAGACTAGGAACTCCACCTCGAATGGGAGGGATATTTTGCAAGCATCTGGAATGGTGGGGGTTCTTTGGGTCTCCTATGATGTCTGACTAGCAAAATGAATGTGTGCAACTAGTGATGAGAGTAATAAATGAACAAGAGACTTTGGATAACTTGGACCTTCACAATATATCTCACAATCATTTTGCAATCACAAGAACGTCATACATAAATCAATTGACAAATAATCATATATGTGGGTAGGTGAATTTTGTCCATGTGGGAGAACAAAGAAAGAAAATTTTTGTGTCCTAAAAAGACGTAACTTCCTTTCTCTAAAATAACACTATACCTTCCAATAGCACTCAATAGTGGGGTCTGAAGCCACCAGAAGAGGAACTAGTAAAGGATGAAACAATTAGTTATAATGAGGGGTAGAGGGTGCATATATCGAAAGAGCTGGTGATATTTACCAATAGCCACACAAAATCCGATCAAGGTGCAATTGCAGCCCACAATTTCCACTTGGGTAAATTTCCTAAAATTTGGTCACTAGGTACCTCGGTCAAAGTGTAACATTTATATTTTTGGCCTCAGAAATGGGTCACGGGTTGGATCCTGTCCAAGAGGTGGGTGCCTCAAGGAGGGATGCACAGAACAACTGGAAATAGGCCTTCGACCCTTCATGGGTATTTCCCTGCCTTATGGTTTTAGGAACACTTGACTTGGAGGATTTAAATTTCCCTATTTGACAACTTCTAATGTTTGAAGATGTGAAAACTAGATAACAAGGGGTTATTTGGATGCCTATCCCTGAGATCCTACCTAGACTAAAAAAATTCTTTCTGCCCCTCTTGTGTACAAAAACTTAGCGAGTTCTTAGAAAATGTTTAGATGTGGTTGTTTGTGAGATTGGGAGTGTGAACCAATCTTGTTCAAATTAACTGGGAGTGGTCAGTTCCTTCAAGAAAAGGGTGGGGTGTTTGAAAATTCCTTTTGGGGGAAACTTACTTCAACCTCCACAATTCGAGATGAAACTATGTGAGTGAGTAGTGACTTTGTGTGTGAGAAAAAAATGTGCCAAATTTTTTAATAAGTTAGCTGTCACCTTCCAGCATGTGGAATTCACATGGTCCTTACAAGTATTGATTACCTATCTTACTATATGCCATTGGTACAACCTTGTATAATTTTAAAGTCCCTAGAGAACTAGCATGTGGACATGTGGGCCCTTACCAATCCTTTAAACTCCCTATTGTGATTTAATCTAAGAAAGCTTCAAAAGACTATCATAGATTGTCGACATGTGGCCATGTATGGGCCTGTTACAATAACCTTTAAAATCCCCTAGTGATGTAAACTAAGAAAGTAGCTTCAAACTATCCTATCTTTGTAGCATGTGGGCATGTATGGGCCCTTACAAATTTAAGATGTTTTTTGAAAAGAAACTAAGAGGAGTCCCAAAGGGGGTTGTTGTCCTCTCCTAAAGATTTTGTCTTTTAAGGGAGATGAAACCTTCCTTCAATTATTTTTCTGATTCTCAAGATAGCTCTATGGTGCAAGATAAGAGCATACTCTATGATTGAAGTTTGATTTCTGGTCCCGATACAAGTGTTTATATATGTGATATTGAATGATTCCAACTTAATTTTTACAGTCAAAGCAAGCCATCCATGTGGCAAAATGAAAGAAAAAAAAGAAAAAATATGGATTTTAACCCCCTAAGTGCCTATGTTTTGACTAACCCTTCATGTGGAGAGGGAATCTAAGTGTGGTGCATATTAAAATTTGCATAGCATCAATATTTAGAAGGCTATGGGCCTTCAAAAATACCACAAAAAATCTTACAATGTTGAATTTATGGACAGATGTGCGGGTCACAGAGTAGATAGAGGCGCATGTGGCGCCAATGCGTAAATAAACAATGACCTGTTGGCGCACGTGCACAGAATTCACTAAGGAGAAAAGTTCTCTTGGAACACGTTCTCTGAAGGCGCGCCCGTGGGCTAAGAAAACCATGCACTTTATGATACACGACCGAGAAGAAATTTTTGGATGAAATTCTCTTATTCTCAGCTCTGAATTTATCTTTTTGCAGGTAGGCTTGGGCCAGTTATGATCCCTGCAAGCCAAATGAATAAAAAAGAAGTGCTCAATCAACCCAAATGGGGAGGAAATTTATACCTATCCCCAGTGGAGTCGCCAATCTATTGTGTCCTTTTCGTCACCTAAATGAGCAAAAGAATGACACTTACAATTCCAGTTGGGTTATCTAGACAAGAAAGAAATGAGTGCAAGAGTTAGAAACATCAAGCACAAGAAACAAAGAAACAACTAAACTAACAATAATCAAAGAAACTAAATTAAAGTGCATAAGTGAAATAGAACAAAATAAAACCGATATTCATGCCACCAATGGATAGATTTTATTAGTGGGAAAACACCAAAGACAAAGGGAGACTTATGGGTCCCCTCTTCCTCGAAGGGAGGGCTCTTGAACCCCCAATGATAGATATCTTCTTAGAAATAGAAAACTAAAAGGAAATGGTGAATAAATCCAAAGCTCATTCACTCAAGAGGTGATGTGAATAGCCCAATGAAATGGTGCTTATATGCTCCAATGAGGAAAGAGTTTCCTTGCAGGAGAATAGAGGCAACATAACAATACAAATATATTCTTGGAAATATAGTGCACCCATGGCCTCTTTTTATAACAAATCTTTGATGCATTATCCAACTGGTATTTAGTGTGAACAAGGGGCCCTTTAGGGAACCTTTAGGTCTTTGACCATTGCCCCTCTTAGATTCAACTCGTATTTGGGGGTCAATTCAACTTGGGAATTGAACCAAAAGTGGGTGGGAGGCTGACCAAAATCATTAATGCGTCATTCTGAAGTGTGCACGGATTTTTGCATCCAGAATCGTGCATCGAGTGCATGTGCTCTTTTTCGACGTTTTTGACTGGCGCACGTGCACACATTTCCTTTGAATTTTGATCACATGATGATTTTATAACCAATTGTATAGTTTGTGCCCTTTGCAAATGCATTTTTTGGACCATGAATGAACTAATAGATGTTTGGAGGTGTTGGATTTCTGTAACCATTTGTGGATGAAATTTTAGTGATAACATGAAGGTTAATTTCTTACTTGCTTATTGCTTGTTCATTCACAGGTAGATAGATAAAATAGCTCAAAGACAGATTACTTGTCGTTTTCTTATTCAAAGATAGATTGAATAGATTAAATAGCTCTTAAATAGATTACTTGTTATTTTCTTATTTAGAAATAGATTAAACATTTCATAATGCTGGATTGTTTAAAGTTACTTAGGTCAAATAGTTCATAGTTCTATAATTGCTTGAAGCTCATTAGTTAAAGGTTTCTTTACATAGAATTTTTTGTTTAAATATATTTTAAAAGTCATCTCTTTAAAAAGTAGAATTGTAAATTGAAAAGAGTGTTGATCCCTAGGTTAAACCATCTCCTTAGCTAATTAATATTTCCATTAGCCTTTATTTTTTCCTTAGCTCATACTGTGCCACAAATCTAAGTTTACTTACCCTGGGTTGAAAATTTAGTTGAGATAATTAGTGCATATAGAATACCCAAGATTTTTGGCATCGTTGTCAGTGAGTTGTCTTAAGGTAGAAAATAGTTAGGAAGTAGATCATTTTTGAACATTAGCATTAGTTTTGTGGTGGGGGAACTTTAAGACGAGAGGTAAGAACATGTGCATTTGGTATAGCAGGTTTCCCCAAAACCAATGGTAGTTTTTCTTTTTTATTGCTTTCGTGAACAAACCTAGGGACCCAAAGGACAGATACATCAAAACTAAACCAAAAATTCCGATCAAGGTTCCTTCTAGCCTTTTTGGAGGAAGGAACACTCCACTCATAAACTTCGCAAAACGATATCGAAAAATAGGGGTTAGCTCAACTCAAAGAGCCAAGGAAGTCTCTAAAGAGATAAAAAATGGGGACACTATAGAGCCAAAAATTGAAACATCAACAATAGTGGGACAGGAGAAAAGACCACTCGAGCCTTCATCAGAACTAACCAACACAACCTTTTATTTTTCACCACCATCAGGGGAATATAACTTTGTAGATATCATTGACCCTGAACAGGTGAATGCTCTTTTTGGCAACTCAACCAATATAATTATTGTTCAGTCCTTCATTTTTGGATAAGGAGTTGCGAAAGAAGGACTACAGTCCCAGTTTTGTCCTAGTACAAGTTGCACAAGCTACAAAAGAAGATGGACAATAGAGCTCTGCGACATGTGCCCAGAACCAGGAGTCTGTAATAGAGCACTACCATGTATCTCTGAGATTGTAATTGAGAAATATATGAAGAAGGATCCAAAATTTCAAAATATGTTGTGTCTTTCTGTGTTTATCCTTATGCATTATATCTTTACAATACTTCTTTATGGTTCATAAGTTCCACATGATGTCTCTGTGTTTGAATGCTTTTCCACAACATAAGTAGTTTAAGTTCTTGTGCACATGAGTTTATATTTGTTCTGTAGCTAGATGTCTTTCACAAGATCAGGATGAATATTGAAGGTTCTATGAATCCTCCTAAGTATTTTTCTTTCCCTTCCCTATCCATTTGTCTCAGCAGTGCTTCGGGTGAGACTTATTCTCTTTGGAGGATATGAAAATTCCAGTGCTCTAGACTACTCGGTACCTTTTGTTGGTAACCTGAGAAGGACCCTAGTCTAATCAAACTTGTGCCAAGAAAATGGTTCCACTTCCGAGACCTACATTAAAAGGGAACCTGTAGGGAGGATGCTTCCACGGATTCACAGATCTAATATTGACCAATGGTGGGAAATAAATTGTGACACCTTCATATGGAAAAAAGTGGAGCTGAGGGGAAAATATGTGGAAGATACTCGTGAGGTAGTATTTTACTCATAAATATCTAGCGACCAGTACGAAATATTTTGGGTTAAGTTCCTGAAAGAACTTTTCCACAGCATAAATAGGCTCCAAGAAGCTCCATAGTTCCAAGAACGAGTCAAGAGGTCATGTACTTGGGACACATAAATGATTGCAGCACTTCATCGGTTGGATCGCCCAGTCATGTGAGCGATTGATTTATGGGTCAATACCACATTAGAAGGATACATTATTGAGTTTGCAGCTGAGAATCACCAATATTTTTCATGATAATAGGTGGATTTCAAGAAATACACAAGGGGAAGACTGTTGAGAGAAATCCCCTCATGGATTAAAGTTTTCTTGATGGAAGAGGGGATGTTGACTATGTCCCCAAATGAGATGGCAATGTAAACACCCTCACTTGGGGTAGGGTGATGTTGGGGTGGAGTCATATCCTGAGAGAGGGGAAGGTTTCTTTGATAAGTGGGGGAAACAAGAAGAAATGGATTCAAGGGATGAGCGAGCCTTGAAATAAGCCACCATAGTTGAGAAGTGGTGGCACAAAAAGATCAAGAAAGCAGTAAGACATTCTGAGAAGTTGTGGAAATAATTCGGACCAGGAGAAGTAGCGGAAAGACATATGGAAGAGTTGCGGAAGATGAGAAGACTGGCTAGTCAAAGATTAAGTGAGAGAGAAGAGCAGAGAGAAAGAAGTCCCCGGGAGGGTGGACAAGAAGGAGAAGGTGTAGAAGTAAGAGAGAAGGAAGTCAGCATGGATCTTGTAGAGGAAAGAGAAGATTCATTCCTGATGATAGGAAAGATTGGGAATACGGCTGAAGAGGCTGCTCCAGAGGAAGAAAACAAGACCCCCTAGATCAAAGAAAACCACCCTAAAGCCAGTGGTGCCAACACCGAATCACCCATACCCCAAGTGTCTTATATACAAGTGGTAAGTTTGATACTACCCTCTTATGCTAGTTTATTTCCAGTACAATTAGTTAGTCAGTCACATCCAGGAAGTGCAAGTACAAAGAGGATATTGGGATCCCCTGGTAGATCGCAAGCAGGACCGTTAGGTTTCATTTTGATAAGAGAACCAAGATCAAAAATAGTTAGTCACGCGGGAGGTTCGATTTACCGATACCCAGAATACTGGGGTAAGGGAGATGAAGATGTGGAGCACCACTGGCTCTTATGTGAAGCAATCTAGAGATCCAAAGGGACTCCAGATGTGAATAAGTTGGTTGAGTTCCAGACTACCTTGAGAGGTTGTGCTCTCAAGTGTTCCATAAATATTATTGAGCCAGGAGTGCCAGGAATGCAAGGTCAAGCATTCACACTTATCCAGGTATGAACAAGGTTCATAGTGGAGTTTAAGCTACCTTAGTCAGAACCAAAAGATTTGTTTGAGTTGCATGAGATTCAACAAAGGGAAGGTGAATCAGCCTGAGAATACAGCCAAAAATTTAAAGATGCTATAGGGAGGTTAGCACATCCAATCCATGAGGAACATCAAAGAGAATGGTATATTCATGGATTTCTACCTCTGACAAGGATTCTAACAACGCAACAATGGATAGCCACTTTGACAGATGCCTTGGAACAATCGATGAAGATTGAATCCATGGAAGGATATCCTTGGAGCCTAAGAGTGACCAGACCCCCAGCAGATGCGAATTTGGTGCAAATGGAAGGGAAAATATCAACACTTACATAAAATATTTAAGAACTGACGATACCTAGACTAGGATGACCGCATGTTTGGTGCACCAAATGTTATACAGAAGTAAATCTGGTGAAAAAATGTCCACAAATGAGGGGAATGGGACCTCCTTAGAATCTGATAGGACCCTCATCAGGAGCCATGGGAGGAGTTGCGCAAGTGTCTATGAATTTACCATTCCATAACCCAACCCCATATCATGCTTTTCTAGGGAGCCAACTAGAACCAACAGTTGAGTATTGTGAGATTTTCCAAATCCATGGCCATGGGCTGAGACAGTGCCCCATTATGTAGAAATATTTGATAGTACCAAATACAGTACACTATGAGTTCTATGCATATACCACACATACTACCAATCAATGTAGAGTTTTGGATGCGCTTGCAAACAAGTTGGACCGAACAACATTCAGGGTGAATGAAAAATCGTAGGGATCAGGAAGAGGTCGAGGAGGTGGAGCTAGAGGAGACTTTAGAGGAGAAAGAGCCGGGGGAAGAGGGCCAATCAGATGTTATAATTGTGATGAGAAAGGCCATATGGATAGAGACTATCCTCATCCAAGGAGGCCATGGTGCTCTCACTGTGGAACCAATGGGCACGCAACTGAAGACTACCCAAAACTAATTGCAAAATGGGAAGATCTGGTATGTCAACGAGGAACTAACCTCATCAGTTTAGAAATCAAGAGAGTTAGTAAAGGAAAATTACCCAAACTCAATATCGTTACTTGAGGAGGAGGAAAGACAGAATTCGATGCTGATAATCTACGTCAGATCCATAAATAAGCAATTAAAGAAGACAGGTATGACCCTCTAAAACAAAATTTGTTCTTTAAAAATGCCACAGAAGTATTTCAAAATATCCCTAGCCTTGATCTGCAAGAGAAACCCCCACAACCTATTATTTACCCTAAGATTGTGCAATTCCCTGCTTCACCCCCTGCACCTAGAAACTCTATAGTCACACTGAGACAACCTAAGCAACCTCAAAATGTAGTTGACCTTTGGTTTCAATTATTCTCTGATATTCTCAGGAATGACCAATAAACAGAGAAGTTGCACAATGATCTATACCTAGTTTTAGGGAATGAAGAACCCACATAAGTAGGAATAAGGACCAATCTTCCTAAGAAGAGTACTCAAAGGGTGTAGAGAAGGAAAGTACGATCTAGAAAAGAATCCAGACTAGTATCCCAGTTAGACTAATTTGATATTAAGGAAGTCATGTTGGATCTAGGATCCAATGTGAACATTCTACCTAAAAATACTTGGGAAGCCTTAGGAAAATCCCGGTTGACATATTCCCCAATCCAGTTAAGAATGGCCAACCAATATTGCATTTTTCCAATAGGAAGACTTGAGAATGTGGAAATAGATGTTGTGGGAATGAAGACAATAGCTGAATTTGAGGTGATTGATATCATGGGGGATAAGGACCCTTACCTTGCACTAATTGGGATTGATTGGGCCTATGACAACTATGCCGTAATCGACCTAAAGAAATACACCATGACATTTGAAGCATATGGAATCAAGGTAGTTCAACCCTTGGATCCGTATGTAGGTCCCAGATATACGGAGCCAATAGACACCAATATGGAGGGAGAAGACTTGAATCAGTTGTACACTGTACCAACAGGAACAAGATACAATTACATAAATCCTACTGCTGATGGATTGATAAGTTGGAGGAGTTTACAGTCAGTGGATGAAGATTCAAAATTGGCATTTGACAGTTGGCAGCAAGGCTCATATGAAATATTATCAAGGAAATGCACAACTGTCAGATTAACTAGATGGGTTGGGACCAAGGTCAGAGAACACCCAATATATGATGGTACCTCGGAACTTGATAGTTTTGTGCTCAGCATGAAAGAAAAGGTAGTAGAGGATCAAAGGATCTCAGTACTATATTTATCCCTCCAGGACACCCCTACCAGATGGTGGGACAATAATAAAGCCTTACTCATAAATTGGGACAAGGTGAAGCAAGCTATCAAGTAGAGGTTTTAGAATAAGGAGCAACTGGAATCAGAGATGCAGACGGATTTCCAAGTTGCACAACTGTTCAACGAAGAATCTGATCCTAGAGCACATTGAACAATGCATGACACAGTGACAAGTTGCGGAAATAACCTCTAACTTATGGGTTCAGGTATTTCCCCACTCACTAGGTCCAATCCTAAAATCTTGGTTCATACTTGAAGAAACCAGAAGATAGAACAATGAATGACAAATGTTGGAAGATCACTTTTGCAAGGATTTCTCATTTACAAGTAAGTACCCTGAGCTTGAAGTAGTCCTAGAGATAATTAAATAATTTCTCTTTATAGACAATAATAATAAAAAATAAAACCTAGTAGTATGTGAAAAACATAGCCGTGAAATTCAGGCTAATCTTCACCTAACCTTAGACAACAAGCCTATAGAATGTTATAAGATTAGTAGGGATTCAGAAAGCCCATATGATTTAGAGGAATTGATAAACCTAGCCATTAAAGAGACAGAAGGGAACAAACAAATCCAGAACACCATACACAGTCAGACTGATAGTTCTTATAATCACCCATTAAAGTTGCGCAAAGTCAATATAGGGACCACAAAGCAACCTAAGATAGCTATGGTGGGAGATAACTGGGATGAGAAAACTAGTCAAGAAATACAAAGTTTGTTGTGGGAATATGAGGATTTGTTCCCAAAGACCTTTTTCAGAGTTAAAGGGGATCAAAGGAGTTCTGGGAGAAATGAAAATTGAATTAAAATCAGGATCAAATCCTATGAGGCATAGACCATACCTCCTTAACCCTAGAGTAAAAGAGAAGGTTAAGCAGGAGATAGACAACATGTTGAAAGCTGGACTTATTTTTGTAGTGGAATAAGAAGAATGGGTCAGCCCAATAGTCATCCAAA
Source organism: Picea mariana (assembly GCA_032191745.1). NCBI lineage: Eukaryota > Viridiplantae > Streptophyta > Pinopsida > Pinales > Pinaceae > Picea > Picea mariana. Next base: position 80,262 of record JASDQU010241229.1, read on the forward strand.
GAAAGAAAGGCATAGAGGATATAGGGGTCTATGTAGATTATAGAAGCCTTAACTCTACCTGTGCACATGACCCTTTCCCAACACCTTTTACTGATGAGGTGCTAGAACAGGTTGCGGGGAAATAAGCATACTCATTTATAGATGGAGTTTCAAGCTACCACCAAGTCAGGGTTGTCGAGGAGGACAAAAAGAAGACCACATTCATAATAGAATGGGGGTCTTTTGCATACAATGTGATGCCATTTTTCTTAAAGAATGCCCCTACATTTTTCTCCAGGATTGTAATAGAAACTTTTAGAGAGTTTATTCACAAGTTTATAGAAGTTTATATGGATGATTGGATGATATACAATCTTCTCAAGGAACATGTAGCACTATTACGTCTGATGTTTGACAGATGCAGGTAATTGCAGATATCATTGAATCTCAGAAAGTGTATCTTCTGTGTACCACATGGAAATTTGTTGGGCCACATAGTATGTCAAGAGGGAGTACTGGTAGACCCATCCAAAGTTGAGGTTATTGTGAATATTACACCACCTACGAGTGATAAGCAGTTGCGCTCCACATTTGGACACATAGGGTACTATCGCAGGTTCATCAGAAGATATGCAAAAATTACTACACCTCTGGAAAATCTATTGAAAAAGGTCGAAATGTTCCAATGGACCCCAGAATGTGATAAAGCATTTGAGACCCTAAAGGAGAATCTCAACACAACACCGATTCTGATATTCCCAAAATGGGAAAATGAATTTCACGTCCACGTAGATGATTCAAGTATTGCTTTAGGAGCTATCTTAGCGCAACCGGGAGATGGAGCCATGGATTATCCTATCTATTTTGTGAGAAGGAAGTTGTCACAAGATGAGCGCAACTAAACAAGGACAGAAAGGGAGAGTTTAGCCATGATTTATGATTTGCATAAATTTAGACATTATTTGTTAGGTTCTCATTTTAAGTTCTTTACTGATCATTCTGCATTAAAATATCTAGTTAGCAAACCTGTGTTGGAAGGGAGAATTTGTATATGGTTTCTACTATTTAAGGAATTATCTTTTGAAGTAATTATTAAGCATGGAAAATAAAATGTAGGACCTAATCACCTGTCTAGATTAGAGTCAGGGGAAAGTGGTGGAGAAATTGATGATTAGCTCCCAGATGCAAATTTATTCCGGGTTGAGTCCATACCAGAGTACCTGGAGGACATAACAGTCTTATTAAGTACAGGAGCCTTCCTAGAAACATATTCCGCAACCCAGAAACACCATATGGTTGTTAAATCATCGGACTATCAGTTGATTGCAGGGAAATTGTATAAATTGGGACTAGACAGTATCCTCAAGATATGGTCTTGGATCATGAAAGGCAGGATATATTGTGGGAGTGTCACAATGGAGTTATGGGAGGTCATGTAGGAGGAAAGGATATTGTGAAAAAGTCCTCCAAGATGGACTTTAGTGGGAAACTCTCTTCAAGGATGAAAAGGTATATGCTAGATCATGTGATGTTTGTCAAAGACTGTGTAAGCCGTCACAAAGAGATGAATTGCCACTTCACCCAGTTCGAGCTCTACAAGAATTTGAGAAGTGGGAGGTTGACTTCATTGGACCGATCAACCTCAAAACTAAGCATTCAAAGGCTAGGTACATTATTACCACAACTGACTACCTTACACATTGGGTTGAGGAAGTAGTTGTTTAGGACTGATCGACCAATACTGCTTCTAGGTTCATCTTTGAGAATATTATCACTCGATTTGGATGTTCTAGGAGTCTAAATAGTGATTAGGGAGCTCATTTTATTAGTAGCACTATAACAAATCTTACAATAGAGTTCTTGATCCAACATCACAAAAGAAGCCCCTACCACCCGCAAGCCAATGGAACAGTAGAAGCGTTCAACAAGATTATGGATAGAGGGTTAACAAAGGTATTTTGCGTAAATAGGGAAGATTAGGATGAGAGAGTTCCAACAGTACTATGGGCTTATAGGACAACCAAAAAGAAACTCGATAGGTACATCCCATTTCAGATAGTTTATGGGAAAGAGGTTGTGGTTCCTACATAATTCATTACTCTAAGTTTGTACATTGCACAGATCACACACATGTCAGAGGAATAATCAATCATGCAGAGACTCATGGAGTTACAATAAATCAAGGAGACCATGTTTTTAGTAGACTTCCATTAGTCAGTTGAGAAAGAAAGGAAAAAATATTGGCATGACAGACACATTAATACTAAAGTATTTTCACAAGGAGACAAGGTTCTACTCTATGACAGTTGGTACTAGAAGAAATCTGACAAGTTGTGCATGCATTGGTTAGGACCATTTATAGTTGTAGAGATCCGACCTTCAAGAGAAGTTAGACTTGCGTAACTATATGGTATGTTGTGGCCAGGATGGGTGAATGACGATCGCCTAAAACCAGATATGTCTTAGAACTGACCTAAAAGGATTGTTTCTATAGTCCGAAGGAGCATGCATAGTAGTTAGATTTGATTTTTATGCAATTTTTGTAAATTCAGTTAATAAAATTGACATGTGTAGTGTTGCATTGTGCTGTGACATATAGTTCATTTATTTTTCCATCTAAGTGTTGTTTGATGAATAAATTCTTACTCAACAATGCAGGATCATAATCGTAAAGAACCCATTAATGACAATCATTCATATGACGAGGACCCCTTTTTGGTCGGAGGGAGAACAAATTCGAACACAATCTGAGTCCATGTGCCACACGAACCTAATCTAGTCACAACTTTTATTTCTATTACGGTACCCTGTATGAATTTAGTTAAGCCATAAAGACATGATACACGAAGATGTCATCGTTATTCATGCTGAGATTCCCATCTGTAAAATGGAAAGGTTTGAAATCGACCATGTCCATATCCAACTTGCATAGTAAATTCCATAATCACTCAATAGGATTTACCCCATTAACCCGTCTTGTCGGACAAATCAGATCCAATTTGCATCCATATGGTCATGATGAACAACAATTATTACTGAACTTTCCAGCTAAGCCCGAGTATAAGGCTTTGAGAACTCGCCTAAGAACGCATTGTTTTCAAAGAACTTTTCAATTTGCAAATTTCGAAGAGAGAGAAAGCCTGTGTATCCTTGAGACCCGTAGTTGTGACCACTAGATCCTTGTTTCACTGCAGAATTTGATAATATCCAGAACCCACAATGCCAATATATACAAGAAGTTGAGGTGCCATGTCCAAAGACACAATACCAGATGAGCCCTGCGACCCCCGAGTCGAGGTCATGGGTGATGTAAAGGGGAAGGTGGAGCAGGTCAAGCTCCTTGATCTTGACTTAACAGACCTAATATTGTTCCCCCAGATGAACATATATGTCTTTTGGAGTATTTCTCTAGATGAGTTGGGAGGCATGCATTTAGTGCCAAAGCTTGAATTTATCAACCTATTCAACTCAACTATCATGAACCTCAGAGATCTACTAGTGTTCGGTACCACTGGTGTTGTTGTGTGGTGCACCAAATTCTTGAACAACAGGGTGCATGAACAAAGTCTTTGGTTGGATAGGCAGTATCTAATCCATATTGAATACATCCATTAGCTTACTGGACTGTCCCTCGAAGGCGAGGACATTTCTAAAGGATTCCAGGGTCCCAATAAGAACAACAAGAAGAAAGGGGAGCGCAACCTCTATGAAAAGTTCCACATGCATAGGGGGGGGCACACAACCAAAATTGACCCCATACTACCAGAGACAGTCAGGACTGGCTACTACATCATAGCCAACAAGGTTATGAGGTGATATTACAAGGGAGAATGCACGCTGGATGCATTATCAATAGCATATTTTAGCACCAAAGGTGTTGTATTCAACTGATGTAGTTACCTGTTGGAGGAACTACTTGTGGCTTATGATGAAGCCCAAGAGAAGGGAGGTACCTTCACATACAGATACCTATTTATGGCATTCACAATTCTAAAGTGGAAGGCACCTGCTGGAAGACCATTGGTGCTAGCAGATAATGGGTGCCTTGCAAAGATGTTTTAGCCCTGTCATTCTAGGATGGACTCAGAGAACACAACCTTCAACAACATGATGTTCTTCAAGTGGTACAACTTGATTATCAACACAAATTAGAGGTTTCAAATTTCACATGAGCTCCTCAAATGCAACACGAGGAACATCGCCTTCAACATGAACCAACATAATACATTTGTATGGCCGAGGCATGCTAACAGGGAGGATTTCCATTCGAGGATGCTTTCGTTCTACCTAGATGAGGAGGATTTTGACAAAGAGGTAATGTCGTGGCTGGGAGTTAAACGCAACTCATGCATTTTTTCTGGTGAGATTCTTAAGAAGAAAGGAAAATAAGCAGGGGTCGAACCGAGCTCAAGCTCAGAGCCATAGAAGAAAGAAGCTCTGGCACATCCGAACTCTGAAGAGGAGGAGGAGACATAGCCCTTAGAGAAAAATAAGAGGATGCTACCTATATTACCATAGCTTCCAAAGAAAGGCATGTTGATAGGTAAGGATGTCAATGAGATTCTGAGTGCTATGTTCATTACCGAACTAGTGGCAAGGAAGTTCCAAACCGGGGTCTAGCTGAGTAAAGTCTTGAAACCCCAACCCATTTCATCTGTCATCCCCCACACTCGCTCAATAGTCCAAGCAACCCCAATCATCCATATTTAGGACTACCCTGAGCCTGACACCCTTCCATCCACCATCATCACTGAGCACCCTCCATCACCACCATAACCCCAATCGCCACCCCCAAAAACCACCAGTCCACCCCAAGCCATTGATCCAGAGATGATGCAACTCGATCCCCTAGAAAAACCAAATTTGTAACTCCTAGAAACAAGCCCAGAGTTGCCTGAGCAGAGACCAAAATTTTCTGGTCCAAATCCAGAAGTAACGGAGTAGAGACTGCAGTTGATTGGTCCAAACTTGGACACTCAGGACCAACAGATTGTGCCTTTTGTGTAGAAAAAGGACACTCAAACAGTGGAGGAGCCACAAAATCAAAGGTCATAGCACATTTCCTCAACATCCAAGGTTGAGGATGCTTAGGGAAGTGCAACTCTGGAAGTAGATGGAAGTAAAGAGAAAGAGATCGGTTCAGAAGGAACCCGAGTCAACTTCTGGGAAGAGTGTGACATCCACACAGGAATAGATGGAGCTGGTTCTCCATAACCCTCAGTAGTGTGTAGAGTTGTTGCAACTCTACCTGGCCAGAACATAGGTTATGACACTCTCATCATCATCCTTGAGGTTGAGACTTGCGCCAGGACCATTGACAGGAAAGGAAGAGGTAGAGACCCCCTCAAAACATTCACTGAACAGTGAACTTCCATTGCAGACCCAAGAACCCAGGGATGCAACACCTTCTTCTATTGACCTTGCATAATGGCCAGTAACATACTTGGCTAGAATGATCAGAGCATCAACTGATCAACTAGAGCAAAGGCTCCAGCAAGCGGAGAGTTCTGCAGAGTTCGCAAGGGAGAAAGCGCTCCTTGCACAAACATGTAGAAAATTAGAAGAACATGTAAAGATATAGGTCGAGCATAGACTGGAAAGAGTCCAATAAAGGCCTATTGAATCTTTGCTAGAGATTCAGAAGCTCACACCCCAACTTCCTGAAGCAAGTGATGCAAGAGATTCGGATCATTAGATTGAGCTGCTCCAAGGAGCATGGTCACAATTGGCCATTTGTGCCGAGCATATGGAAGTGCAGTTGTGGAAAATGAAGCAAGAAGAAGAGAAAAATCCTTAGAAGCTATAGGAGAAGATGGAGAAGATAGTGCTAAAAGGAAATAATGCCCGAGAAACACTACATAAGCGCACAACTGAGTGCACAAAGATTTTCAAAGAAGTCAACAATTAGGTGGGAATCATCACTAGACGCAACTAGAACTTGGAGTATGTGTGCACCAGAATCCAGGTGATGAATGAATAATTTGTGGCCGCGATGGATCCATTGGAGAAACAACATAAGTTTGATCAGATCCAACAAGCGGACAGTGAGATAAAAGCCCTATTTGAGGCAGGATCTATAGCTAAGAAGGACTTGCGTGAGTTTCGGCCTATCATTCAGATAGTTTATATACATATGCATCAAGTTGATGCAAAAACAGATTCTGAATGGAACTCATTAGTCGCATCCAAGTCCAAGGGATGCATTACAAATGTGACCCAATAGTTCGTCGTTGAGGCCTCACTCCTTGCCAGTAAATGGTAGGATAAAGTTGGGAGCTTTCAAGAAGTGAGGAAGAGGGCCTTGGAGTTGGTCCTAGAGTTGGGCCCTTCATTTGAAGAGGAAAAAGAAGAGAAATATCAAGAACAAGAGAAAATGAAAGAGGAAAAGGAGGACAAGGGAAAACAATAGTTTCTCCTGGAAGCTGCGAAAGACCCGAGTACTTGAATCGAGGGTGAGTCAAGGTTTATGGTCGGAACCTATTGAGCCATTTGTTTTTGGATAAGGAATTGCGCAAGAAGGACTACAGTCCTAGTTTTGTCCTAGTATGAGTTGCGCAAGATATAGAAGAAGACGGACAACAGAGCAAGGAGAAGCAACAAAAATCAGTTGTGAAAAGGATAGCGCAACGCCAACAAAGCAAAAGAGGTTGCAATAGAACATGAAAGCGTGCAATACAAAGCCATGAGACACGACTTAGCTTATATATAGGGATGAATATGATTGTAAATGGTTGGGTTATGGTTTGTAAAATTATTGTTGAATCATTATTTTAAAAGGGTTGGTTGGGTGGGTTTTGTTAGTATCGCAAGTGTAATGTTTGGTCATAGTTGTTGTGTACTGTTGAGAATCCATATTTTGAGTCCTATAACGTAATTTGTACACCATTTAGGGAATTACAGCTCTGCTACATGGGTCCAGAACCAAGATTTTGTAACAGAGCACTACTGTGTATCTCTGATATTGTAATTGAGAAATATCTGCAGATGATATATGAAGAAGGATCCATAATTTCAAAATATGTTGTGTCTTTCTGTGTTTATCCTTATGCATTGTATCTTTATATTACTTCTTTATGGTTCATAAGTTCCACATGATGTATCTGTGTTTGAATGCTTTTCCACAACATAAGTAGTTTAATTTCTTGCGCATATGAGTTCATATATGTTCTGTAGCTAGATGTCTTGCGCAATATGAGGATGAATCTTAAAGGTTCTGTGAATCCTCCTAAGTATTTTCCTTTCCCTTCCCTATCCATTTTTCTTAGCAACGCTTTGAGTGAGACTTATTCTCTTCAGAGGAGATGAAAATTCCATCACTCTATACTAATCGGTACCTTTTTTTTGGTAACCTGAGAAGGACCTTGGTCTGATCAAACTTGCGCCAACAATTGTATCCAAAATTGAAACAAAAACTTTGACACCAATAGTTTCAATAGGCTCGAGTAAAGTTCTGGACATCCAAACAATAGATAAATATTCCCATCGAAGGGATACCCTTCCTAGAAAATAACCTTGGGAAAATTTTCTATCTTCAAGGATAAAACCATTCAGGTATTCTCTCTTTGGAAATAAAATCAGTATGGATGATCAGAACGATCACATCCATGTGAGACATGATGAGGGAGAAGAAGTTGGAAACCAAACAGAAACCACCTTTGGGTTTCCAATTTTGGATACCACACAAAATGTCAACGTGAAGAACAATTCACTCTCTGCATTGCTCACCTTTTATGGTAAATGCAGTGAAGACCCAGATACCTTCCTATTTGAATTTAACATCTTGTGTAGGAGCTAAAACTACTTGCAATATGCCTAGAAATTAAAACTTTTTCCCGCCACTCTCAAGGACTCTGCACTAAGATGGTTCATGGGGTTAGGAGAGTCCAGTATTAGGCCTTGGGAAGACATGAAAGCTATATTTATTAACAAATACCAATACTAATGCAAATCCAAGGATTCTCGTATTGATATTTTTAAAATTCAACAGTTGGAGGACAAGAGTCTCGAAGATTACATGGAACGGTTTTCTTATACCTCACAAAAATTGAAATACCACGACCTTCCAAATGATGCAGTCATGAATCTTTTCCTTAAATGAATTTTGGAAAAACATCTAGAGGCACTTAACTTGATGGAATCAGGTGACATCTCCCATAAACCATTTACTGAAATCTGTGAAATGTGTATAAATTACTCGAGGAGTAGAGCCAAAAATGGGAAGAGTGTTTAGGATCCTTATAGTAGATACCTACAAACAATTAGTTTGGGTGGTATTACAAGGGTAGAGATAGGAAACCTATTGGATAACTTCAAAACCGATATTCTAAGTACAATAGGTTCCCATTTGGACACCCTAAAGATTAAGAAGAAACAAGAGGAGGAGAATGCAACAATGTGCATATTTTGTCTGAGGTGCAGGAGGAAGCATTCCTCAAGGGAGTTCCCATTAGACAACATTTCATTTTGTGGCTTCTACAATGAAGACCACCCAACTGAAAAATTCTCATCACTTCCCAGTTTATTAGCCATTTACACAAGTGGGGATCTTGGGGAATCTTCTTATGCACCTAGGAGGCCATGGCACCCTAGGAGTCAGCTTACATACCAGGATCTACCACCTCAAGTTCCACCTTATTATCAACAACCACAATAGTGTAACTCACCAAATTGGAAAACCTGGTCTCCAAAGTATGCTTCACACCACCCTTGGATACAAGGATGGAGAGGAGGGAATACCCAAGGAAACACTCAGGCTCCATGTTGGCACAGGGGTAGACCCAGGATTCAACATTCAAGAGCACACCAAAAAGACCCTAACTACTGGCCCTTTTGGCAACATCTGGAAAGCAGATGAAGCCTCACCTGAGGTAGAGGTAGGGGTGGTTGCAGGACTCAGATGTCTGCAACCTTAGCTGGGACACAAATCTATGATTATCTTGCTAACAACACACTTAGCATCAATTATTCCTTAACATACATTCGTTAATACACTTCGTTGAAAGCATAGAGAATCGCAGTGAATACTTATACTAAGGATGATTCAGTACTTAGCCACAGAAATATAGGTTAGATTCAACAGATCAAGCACTAAGAATCTTATATATTAGATCTAACATTCATTCATATATCATCAACACAGAGCATAACTAGATCTACTTAATCACATCAAGCACTTAGCCAAGAAAGAGATAAACACATTAGAGCGAAGAAAAAATCACGATACACACAGTTACCGTGGTTCACCCCCACGCTGGGGCTACATCCATAAAGTCTTCTTTATATTATCTTGGTCAAGCAGTTACAACACAGAGCTTCAATGACCCTTACTTCGCACAGGACAGAAGATCTGTGCAGCTCACTAGATCCTTCTTCCTTTCTCTTCAGCACAAGACTACACCAAATTGCACTTATCTTTTTGATCTCATTCACAGAGCACTCTAAGATACACTCGATCACACAGATCCAGTTACTAGCACTAAGCTTCCAGTTATACATCACATAGATGTACTACATTACTATTACTACTATCTTACTACTTCTCCCCTATTTACATTGCCTATTTATAGGTTACAAAATGGGCCTAAACTTGGGTAAACCCATGGGTCAACATCCCTTTCCTGTTACATCAACCCAAAACCCTAAAATGGACCCAAAAATAGGTCTTGCTTCCTTACTTTTCGCCTCACGTTGCGCTCCTTCCTTGGCAAGTTGTTGCTGTTCCAGAAGTGGTCAATTATGACCAAGTATTCTTCAAAACTTGGTCAAGGGCCAACAGACCCCCAACACTCACATGTGACTCATCCCAAGTCACTCAGGTCTGACCAATTCCGCTTTGAATGGCTCGAGATTGGCTCGAGCAGCTTCGACCTGCTGTAGTGCAATAACCTCTTGTTCAGTAAATTCCTAGATTATTGTGGCATTGAGCGGTCCTTCGAGGCGTTTTTCTGTAGTGATGACACCTTGTTCAAGTTCAGCTCCTTGGATTTCAAGTTCGGTGAACATTTGGCATGCCTTCTCTTGGAGTGGTTGCAGTCTTTGAGAGACTTCCATTACTTTACTTTGCAGCATGTGTACTTGTTGTTGGGTTGTGCATTGTTTTGCGAACCTCTTCATTCTTTCGACTGGAGTCATGGACTTCAGTTGTGCTTGTAGCACATCTGCATGCTACTTTGCTTCATGGAGTTGAGCCTCCAATGTCTACAATTCTAGATTCTCTGCTAGGGTTTCATAAGTCTGGGTGTTATTGGATAAATCCGTAAGTGCAGACACAAATCGATCTCCCTAGATCCACCTGGATCTAGAACAAAGCAAGACAGAATATATCGCTTTCCCTAGATCTAACTATTGAATTAAATTAGAAGTGAGAATAAGAGACATACCTTGTAATCACTTCCTTAATCTTTGTTGCTCCTATTT
>JASDQU010241229.1:101805-114711 GCA_032191745.1 Picea mariana
GCACATGTGCTCTTTTCCAATGTTTTTGACTGGCACACGTGCACACACTTCCTTTTCATTCTGAGCACATGATGATTTTATAACCAATTGTATAGTTTGTGCCCTTTGGAAATGCATTTTTTGGACCATGAATGAACTAATATATGTTTGGAGGTGTTGGATTTCTGTAACCATTTGTGGACGAAATTTCAATGATAACAGGAAGGTTAATTTCTTACTTTCTTACTTTCTTTTTCATTCACAAGTAGATAGATAAAATAGCTCAAAGACAAATTACTTGTCGTTTTCTTATTCAAAGATAGATTGAATAGATTAAACAACTCTTAAATAGATTACTTGTTATTTTCTTATTTAGAAATAGATTAAACATTTCATAGTCCTGGATTGTTTAAAGTTACTTAGGTCAAATAGTTCATAGTTCTAGAATTTCTTGAAGCTCATTAGTTAAAGGTTTCTTTACATAGATTTATTTGTTTAAATATATTTTAAAAGTCATCTCTTTAAAAAGTAGAATTGTAAATTGAAAAGAGTGTTGATCCCTAGGTTAAACCATCTCCTTAGCTAATTAATATTTCCATTAGCCTTTCTTTTTTCCTTGGCTCATATTGTGCTACAAATCTAAGTTTACTTACCCTGGGTTGACAATTTAATTGAGGGAATTAGTGCATACAGAATACCCATCATTTTTGGCGTCGTTGTCAGTGAGTTGTCTTAAGGTAGAAAATAGTTAGGAAGTAGATCATTTTTTAACATTAGCATTAGTTTGGTGGCGAGGGAGCTTTAACACGAGAGGTAAGAACATGTTCATCTGGTATAGCAGGTTCCCCCAAACCCAATGGTAGTTTTTCTTTCTTATTTCTTTCGTGAACAAACCTAGGGACCCAAAGGACAGATACATCAAAAATAAACCAAAAATTCCGATCAAGGTTCCTTCTACCCTTTTTGGAGGAAGGGACACTCCACTCATAAACTCTGCAAAATGATATCAGAAAATAGGGGTTAGCTCAACTCAAAGAGCCAAAGAATTATCTGAAGAGACAAAAAATGGGGACACTATAGAGCCAAAAATTGAAACATCAACAATAGTGGGACAGGAGGAAAGACCACTCGAGCCTTCATTAGAACCAACCAACACAACCTTTTATTTTTCACCACCATCAGGGGAATATAACTTTGTAGATATCATTGACCCTGAATAGGTGAATGCTCTTTTTGGTAGATCAACCAATATAATTATTGTTGAGACCTTCATTTTTGGATAAGGAGTTGCGAAAGAAGGAATACAGTCCCAATTTTGTCCTAGTACAAGTTGCACAAGCTACAGAAGAAGATGGACAACAGATCTCTGTGACATGTGTCCAGAACTAGGAGTCTGTAACAGAGCACTATCGTGTATCTCTAAGATTGTAATTGAGAAATATATGAAGATGATATATGAAGAAGGATCCAAAATTTCAAAATATGTTGTGTCTTTCTTTGTTTATCCTTAGGCATTATATCTTTACAATACTTCTTTATGGTTCATAAGTTCCACATGATGTCTCTGTGTTTGAATGATTTTCCACAACGTAAGTAGTTTAAGTTCTTCTGCACTTGAGTTCATATCTATTATGTAGCTAGATGTCTTTCGCAAGATCAGGATGAATATTGAAGGTTTTGTGAATCCTCCTAAGTATTTTCCTTTCCCTTCCCTATCCATTTGTCTAAACAATGCTTCAGGTGAGACTTATTCTCTTTGGAGGATATGAAAATTCCAGCGCTCTAGACTACTTGGTACCTTTTGTTGGTAACCTAAGAAGGACCCTGGTCTAATCAAACTTGTGCCAAAAAAATGGTTTCGTTGTCGGGACCTACGTTAAAAGGGAACCTCTAGGGAGGATGCTTCCATGGATTCACAGATCTAATATTGACCAATGGTGGGAAAGAAATTGTGATGCCTTCATATGGAAAGAAGTGGAGTTGAGGGGAAAATATGTGGAAGATACTCATGAGGCATTCTTTTACTCAGAAATATCGAGCGACCAATACAAAATATTCTGGGTTAAGTTCCCGGAATAACTTTTACACTGCATAAATAGGCTCCAAGAATCTCCAGATTTCCAAGAATGAGTCAAGAGGACCTATCCTTGGGACACAGAAAAGATTGCAGCACTTCATCGACTAGATCACCTAGTCATGCGAGCGATTGATTTCTAGGTCAATACCACATTAGAAGGATACATTATTGATTTTGTAGCTGAGAATCACCAATATTTTTCATGATAAGAGGTGGATTTCAAGAAAGATGCAAGGGGAAGACTATTGAGATAAATCACCCCATGGATTAAAGTTTTCTTGATGGAAGAGGGGATGCTGACTATGTCCCCAAATGGGATGGCAGCATAAACACTCTCGCTTGGGGTAGGGAGATGTTGGGGTGGAGTCATGGCTTGAGAGAGGGGAAGGTTTCTTTGATAAGTGGGGGAAACAAGAAGAAATGGATTCAAGGGATGAGTGAGCCTTGAAATAAGCCACCATAGTTGAGAAGTGGTGGCACGGAAAGATCAATAAAGCAGTAAGACAGTCCGAGAAGTTGTGGAAATAAGTCGGACCAGGAGAAGTAGAGGAAAGACATATGGAAGAGTTGCAGAAGATGAGAAGATAGGAAAGACTGGCTAGTCAAATATTAAGTGAGAGAGAAGTGTAGACAGAAAGAAGTCCCCAAGAGGGTGGACAAGAAGGAGAAGGTGTAGAAGCAAGAGAGGAGGAAGTTAGCATGGATCTTGTAGATGAAAGAGAAGATTCATTCCTGATGACAGGAAATATCGGGAATACGGTTGAAGAGACCACTCCAGCGGAAGAAAACGAGACCCCCAAGATCAAAGAAAACCACCCGAAATCCAGTGGTGCCAACGTCACCCATACCCCAAGTGTCTTATATACAAGTGGTAAGTTTGATACTACCCTCTTATGCTAGTTCTTTTCCAATACAATTAGTTAGTCAGTCACATCCAGGAAGTGCGAGTACAAAGAGGATATTGGGATCCCCTAGTAGATCGGAAGAAGTATTGTTAGGTTTCATTTTGATAAGAGTACCAAGATCAGCAATGGTTAGTCACGCGGGAGGTTCGATTTCCCGATACCTAGAATACTGGGGTAAGGGAGATGAATATGTGGAGCAGCACTGGCTCTTATGTGAAGAAATCTAGAGATATAGAGGGACTCCAGATGCGAATAAGTTGGTTGAGTTCCAAACTACCTTGAGAGGTCGCGCTCTCAAGTGGTTCATGAATATTATTAAGCCAAGAGTGCCAAGAATGCAAGGTCAAGCAATCACACTTGGCTAGGTATGAACAAGGTTCATAGTGTAATTTAAGCTACCTTAGTTAGAACAAAAATCTTTCTCTGAGTTGCATGAGATTCAACAAAGGGAAGGTGAATCAGCCTGAGAATAAAACTAGAAATTTAAAGATTCTATAGGGAGGTTAGCACATCCAATCCATGAGGAACATCAAAGAGAATGGTATATTCATGGATTTCTACCTCTGATAGGGATTTTGATAATGCAACAATTGATAGCCACTTTGACAGATGCCTTGGAACAATCAATGAATATTGAATCCATGGTAGGATATCCTTGGAGCCTAAGAGTGACCAGACCCCCAGTAGATGTGAGTTTGGTGCAAATGAAAGGGAAAATATCATCACTTACATAAAATATTCAAGAACTGACGATACCTAGACTAGGACAACCGCATGTTTGGTGCATCAGATGTTATACAGAAGGAAATTTGGTGAACGAATGTCCATGAATGAGGGGAATGGGTCCTTCATATAATTCGATAGGACCCTCATCAATACATATGGGAGGAGTTGTGCAAGTGTCTGTGAATTTACCATTCCATAATCCAACCCCATATCATGCTTTTCTAGGGAGCCAACCAACACCAACAGTTGAGTATTGTGAGATTTTCCAAATCCATGGGCATGGGTCGAGACAGTGTCCCATTATGCAGAAATATTCGATAGTACCAAATATAGTACACTGTGATTTCTACGCATATACCACACATACTACCAATCAATGTAGAGTTTTGGATGTGCTTGCAGACAAGTTGGACTGAACAACATTCAGGATGAATGAAAACCCACAGGGATCGGGAAGAGGCCGAGGAGGTGGAGCCAAAGGAGACTTTAGAGGAGAAATAACTGGGGGAAGAGGGCCAATCAGATGTTATAATTGTGATGAGAAAGACCATATGGATAGAGACTATCCTCATCCAAGGAGGCCATTGTGCTCTCACTAAAGAACCAATGGGAACACAATTGAAGACTTCCCAAAACTAATTGCAAAATGGGAAGAACAAGTACATCAATGAGGAACTAACCTCATCAGTTCAGAAATCAAGAGAGTTAGTAAAGGAAAATTACCCAACCTCAATATCGTTACTCGAGGAGGAGGAAAGACAGGAATTGATGCTGATAATATACCTCAGATCCATAAATAAGCACCTAAAGAAGACAGGTATGACCATCTAAAACAAAAATTGTTCTTTAAAAATGCCACAGAAGTATTTCAGAATATCCCTAGCCTTGAGATGCAAGAGAAACCCCCATAGCCTATTGTTTAACCTAAGATTGTGCAAGTCCCTGCTTCACCCCCTGCACCCAAAAACCCTGTAGTCACACCGAGACAACCTAAGCAACCCCCAAATGTAGTCGACCTTTGGTTTTATTTATTCTCTGATATTCTCAGGAATGACCAATTAACAAAGAAGTTGCGCAATGAGCTATACCTAGTTTTAGGGAATGAAGAACCCACATAAGTAGGAATAAGGACCAATCTTCCTGAGAAGAGTACTCAAAGGGTGTAGAGAAGGAAAGTACGAACTAGAAAAGAATCCAGACTAGTATCCGAGTTAGAATAATTTGATATTAAGGATGTCATGTTGGATCTAGGATCTAATGTGAATATTCTACCTAAAAAGACTTGGGAAGCCTTACGAAAACCCCAGTTGACATATTCCCTAATCCAGTTAATAATGGCCAACCAATATTGCATTTTTCCAATAGGAAGACTTGAGAATGTGGAAATAGATGTTGCGGGAATGAAGACAATAGCTGACTTTGAGGTGATTGAGATCATGGGGGATAAGGACCCTTACCTTTCACTACTTGGGATTGATTGGGCCTATGACAACTATGCAGTAATCGACATAAAGAAATACACCATGACATTTGAAGCAGATGGAATCAAGGTAGTTCAACCCTTGGATCTGTATGTAGGTCCCAGATATATGAAGCCAACGGACACCAATATGGAGAGAGAAGACTTGGATCAGTTGTACACTGTACCAATAGGAACACGAGACAATTACATAAATCCTACTGTTGATGGATTTATAAGTTAGAGGAGTTTACAGTCAATGGATGAAGATTCAGAATTGGCATTTGATAGTTGGCAGCAAGGCTCATACGAAATATTATCAAGGAGATGCACAACTGTCAGAGTAACTAGATGGGTTGGGGTCGAGGTCAAAGAACACCCAATATATGATGGTACCTCGGGACTTGATATTTTTGTGCTCAACATGGAAGAAAAGGTAGTAGAGGATCAAAGGATCTCAGTACTATATTTATCCCTCCAAGACACCCCTGCCAGATGGTGGGAAAATAATAAGTCCTTACTCATAAATTGGGATGAGGTGAAGCAAGCTATCAAGTAGAGGTTTCAGAATAAGGAGCAAATGGAATCAGAGATGCAGATGGATTTCCAAGTTGCGCAATTGTTCAATAGAGAATCTAATCCTAGAGCACATATTGAACAATGTGTGACACAGTGACAAGTTGTGGAAATAACCTCTCACTTCTGGGTTCATGTATTTCCCCACTCACTAGGTCCAATCCTGAAATCTTGGTTCATACTTGAAGAAACCAGAAGACAGACCAACAAATGAAAAATGTCGAAAGATCACTTTTGCAAGGATTTCTCATTTACAAGTACCCTGAGCTTGAAGTAGTCCTGGAGATAATTAAAGAATCTCTTTACAGACAATAATAATAAAAAATAAAACCTAGTAGTATGTGAAAAACATAGCCGTGAACTTTAGGCTAATCTTCACCTAACTTTAGACAACAAGCCTATAGAATGTTATAAGATTAGCAGGGATTCAAAAAGCCCAGATGATTTAGAGGAATGGATAAACCTATCCATTAAAGAGACAAAAGGGAACAGAGAAATCCACAACACCATACATAGTCAGACTGATAGTTCTTATAATCACCCATTAAAGTTGCACAAAGTCAATATAGGGACCACAGAGCAACCTAATATAGCTATGGTGGGAGATTACTGGGATGAGCAAACTAGTCAAGAAATACAAAGTTTGTTGTGGGAATATGAGGATTTGTTCCCAAAGACCTTTTCAGAGTTAAAGGGGATCAAAGGAGTTATGGGAGAAATAAAAATCAAATTAAAATCAGGATCAAATCCTATGAGGCATAGACCATACCTCCTTAACCCTAGAGTAAAAGAGAAGGTTAATAAGGACATAGACAACATGTTGGAAGATGGACTTATTTTTGCAGTGGAATAAGAAGAATGGGTCAGCCCAATAGTCATCCAAAGAAAGAAAGGAATAGAGGATATAGGGGTCTATGTAGATTATAGAATCCTTAACTTTGCCTGTGTGCATGACCCTTTCCCAACACCTTTTACTGATGAGGTTCTAGAACATGTTGCAGAGAAATAAGCGTACTCATTTACAAATGGATTTTCAGGCTACCACCAAGTTAGGATTGTCGAGGAGGACAAAAATAAGACCACATTCATAATAGAATGGGGGTCTTTTGCATACAATGTGATTCCATTTGGCTTAAAGAACACCCCTACATTTTTCTCTGGGATTGTAATAGCAACTTTTAAAGAGTTTATTCACAAGTTTATAGAAGTTTATATGGATGATTGGATGATATACAATCTTCTCAAGGAACATGTAGCATTGTTACGTTTGATGTTTGACATATGCAGATAATTGCAGATATCATTGAATCTCAGAAAGTGTATCTTTTGTGTACCACATGGAAATTTGTTGGGACACATAGTATGTCAAGAGGGAGTACTGGTAGACCTAGCCAAAGTTGAGGTTATTGTGAATATGCTATCACCTACGAGTGATAAGTAGTTGCGCTCCACGTTTGGACACACAGGGTACTATCGCAGGTTCATCAGAAGATATGAAAAAATTACTGCACCTCTAGAAAATCTATTGAAAAAGGCCGAAATGTTCCATTGGACCCCAGAATGTGATAAAGAATTCGAGACCCTAAAGGAGAATCTCAACACAACATCGATTCTGATATTCCCAAAATGGGAAAATGAATTTCATGTCCACGTAGATGCTTCACGTATTGCTTTAGAAGCTATCTTAGTGCAACCGGGAGATGGAGCCATGGATTATCCTATCTATTTTGTGAGCAGGAAGTTGTCACAAGCTGAGCGCAAGTACAAAATGATAGAAAGGGAGATTTTAGCCATGATTTATGCTTTGCAGAAATTTAGACATTATTTGTTAGGTTCTCATTTTAAGTTCTTTACTGATCATTCTGCATTAAAATATCTAGTTAGCAAACCTATGTTGGAAGAGAGAATTTGTATATGGTTTCTACTATTTCAGGAATTATCTTTTGAAGTAATTATTAAGAATGGAAAATTAAATGTAGGACCTAATCACCTATCTAGATTAGAGTCAAGGGAAAGTGGCGGAGAAATTGACGATTAGCTCCCAGATGAAGATTTATTCCGGGTTGATTCCATACCAGATTACCTGTAGGACATAACAATCTTATTAAGTACAGGAGCCTACCTAGAAACATATTCTGCAACCCATAAATTCCATATGGTTGTTAGAGCAATGGACTATCAGTTGATTGCAGGGAAATTGTATAAATTGGGACTAGACAGTATCCTTGGGATATGTGTCTTGGATCATGAAAGGTGGGATATACTGTGGGAGTGTCATAGTGGAGTTATGGGAGGTCTTGTAGGAGGAAAGGCTATTGTGAAAAAATTCCTCCAAGATGGACTTTGGTGGGAAAATCTCTTCAAGGATGCAAAGGTATATGCTAGATCATGTGATGTTTGTCAAAGAGTGGGTAAGACGCACGGCGAGATGAATTACCACTTCAACTATTTCGATCTCTATAGGAATTTGAGAAGTGGCAGGTTGACTTCATTGGACCAATCAACTTCACAACTAAGCATTCAAAGTCTAGGTACATTATTACCGCAACTGACTACCTTACACGTTGGGTTGAGGAAGTAGTTGTTCAGGACTGCTCGACCAATACTGGTGCTAGGTTCATCTTCGAGAATATTATCACTCAATTTGGATGTTCTAGGAGTCTAAATAGTGATTAGGGAGCTCATTTTATTAGTAGCACTATAACAAAGATTACAATAGAGTTCTTGATCCAACATCACAAAAGAACCCCCTACCACCTGCAAGCCAATGGAACAGTAGAAGCATTCAACAAGATTATGGATAGAGGGTTAACAAAGGTATGTTGCACAAATTGGAAAGATTAGGATGAGAGAGTTCCAACAGTACTATGGGCTTATAGGAAAACCACAAAGAAACTCGATAGGTACATGCCATTTCAGATAGTTTATGGGAAAGAGGTTGTGGTTCCTACATAATTCATTACTCTAAGTTTGTACATTGCACATATCACACACATGTCAGAGGAATAATAAATCGTGCAGAGGCTCATGGAGTTACAAGAAATCAAGGAGACCATGTTTTTAGCAGACTTCCATTATTCGATTGAGAAAGAAAGGAAAAAATATTGGCATGACAGACACATTAATAGTAAAGTATTTTCACAAGGAGACAAGGTTCTACTCTATGACAGTTAGTACCAGAAGAAATCTGACAAGTTGTGCATGCATTGTTCGGGACCATTTATAGTTACAGAGATCCGACCTTTAGGAGCAGCCAGAATTTCTTAACTATATGGTATGTTGTGACCAGGATGGGTGAATGGCGCTCGCATAAAACCATATATGTTTCAGAACTGAGCTAAAAGGATTGTTTCTCTAGTCCGAAGGAGCATGCATAGTAGTTAGATTTGATTTTTATGCAACTTTTGTAAATTCAGTCAATAAAACCGACATGTGCAGTGTTGCACTGTGACATATAGTTCATTTATTTTTCCATCTAAGTGTTGTTTGATGAAGAACATATTACTCAGTAGTGCAGGATCAAAAGCATAAAGAACCCATTAATGATAGTCATTAATATGAAGGGGACCCCTTTTTGGTCGGAGGGAGAACGAATTCTAACACAATCTGAGTCCATGTGCCACATGAACCTAGTCTAGTCACAACCTTTATTTCTATTATGGTACCCCGTATGAATTCAGTTAAACCATAAAGACATGATACACGAAGATTTCATCGTTATTCATGCCGAGATTCCTTTCTGTAAAATGGAAAGGTCTGAAATCGACCACGTCCATATCCAATTTGCATAGTAAATTCCATAATCGCCCAATAGGATTTAACCCATTAACCCATCTCGTCGGAAAACTCAGATCCAATTTATGTCCATATGGTCATGATGAACAACAGTTATTATTGAACTTTCTATCTAATCCCAAGTATAAGGCTTTGGGAACTCGCCGAAGAATGCATTGTTTTCAAAGAACTTGGCAATTTTTGAATTCTGAAGAGAGAGAAAACATGTGTATCCCTAAGACCCATAGTTGTGACCACTAGATCCTTGTTTCGCTGTGGAATTTGATCATATCCAGAACCCACAATGCCAAGAGATACAGGAATTCAAGGTTCCATGTCCAAAGACACAGTACTAGATGAGCCCTGTGACCCCCAAGTCGAGGTCGTGGGTGATGTAAAGGGGAAGGTGGAGCAGGTCAAGCTCCTTGATCTTGACTTAAGAGACCCAATATTTTTCCCCCAGATGAACATAGACGTATTTTGGAGTATCACTCTAGATGAGTTGGGAGGAATGCATTTAGTGCCAAAGCTTGAATTTATCAACCTAATCAACTCAACTATCATGAACCTCAGAGATCTACCAGTGTTCGATACCACTGGTGATGTTGCGCGGTGCACCAAATTCCTGAGCAACAGGGTGCATGACCAAAGTCTCTAGTTGGATAAGTGGTATCCAATCCATGTTAAAGACATCCATCAGCTTACTGGACTATCCCTAGAAGGTGAGGATGTTTCTAAAGGATTCCAGGGTCCCAGTAAGCACGATAAGAAGAAAGGGGAGCACAACCTCTATGAAAATTTCCACACGCAGAGGGGGGGGCGCACAGCCAAAATTGACCCCATACTACCAGAGACAGTCAGAACTAGTAGCTACATCACAGCCAACAAGGTTATGAGGTCATATTACAAGGGAGAATGCACACTGGATGCATTATCGGTAGCATATTTTTACACCAATGGCGTTGTATTCAATTGGTGTAGTTTCCTGTTGGAGGAACTACTTGTGGCTTGTGATGAAGCCCAAGAGAAGGGAGGCACCTTTACATACAGATACCTTTTTATGGCGTTCACAATGCTAAAGTGGAAGGCACATGTTGGAATACCATTGGCACTAGCAGATAATGGGTGCCTTGCAAAGATGTTTTAGCCTTGTCATTCCAAGATGGACTCGTATAACACAACCTTCAACAACACGATGTTCTTCAAGTGGTACAATGGGATTATCGACCCAACTCAAAGGTCGTGAATTCCACATGAGCTCCTCAACTATAACATGAGGAACATCACCTTCAGCATGAACCAACATAATATGTTTGTATGGCTGAGGCATGCTAACAGGGAGGATTTCCATTTGAGGATGCTTTCATTCTACCTAGATGAGGAGGCTTTTTATAAAGAGGTAATGTCATGGTTGGGAGTTAAATGCAACTCGTGCATTTTTTCTGCAGATCTTCTTAAGAAGAAAGGAAAATAAGCAGGGGTTGGACTGAGCTCTGGCTTAGAGCTACAGAAGAAAGAATCTCTGGCACAACTGAACTTTGAAGAGGAGGAGGAGACATAGCCCTTAGAGAAAAATAAGAGGATTCTACCTATCTTACCACAACTTCCAAACCAATCCATGTTGACAGGTAAGGATGTCAACGAGATTCTGAGTGCTACATTCATTACCGAGCAAGTGGCGAAGAAGTTCCAAACCGAGGTCTAGCTGAATAAAGTCTTGAAACCCCAACCCATTTCATTTGTCATCCCCCACACTCACTCAACGATATGAGAAACCCTAATCATCCATATTCAGGACTACCCTGAGCCTAACACCCTTCCATCCACCATCATCACTGTGCACCCTCCATCACCACCATAACCCCAGTCTCCACCCCCAGAAACCACCAGTCCACCCCCAGAAACCACCAGTCCACCCCAAGCCATTGATCTAGATATGATGCAACTCGATCCCCCAGAAAAACCAAATTTGTAACTCCTAGAAGAAAGCCCAGAGTTTCCTAAGCAGAGACCAAAAGTTTCTGGTCCAAATCCAGAAGTAACGGAGCAGAGACTACAGTTGACTGGTCCAAACCTAGATGCTCAAGACCAACAAATTGTGCCTTTTGTGCAAAAAAAGGACACTCAAACAGTGGAGGAGCCACAAAATCAAAGTGCCTAGCACATTTCCTCAACATCCAAGGTTGAGGGTGCCTAGGGAAGTGTAACTCTAGAAGTAGATGCAAGTAAAAAGAAGGAGATCCTAGAGGTTCAGAAGGAACCCGATTCAACTTCTGGGAAGAGCACAACATCCATGCAGGAAAAGATGGAGATGGTTCTCCAGAACCCTTAGTAGTGTGCAGAGTTGTTGCAACTCTGCCTAGCTAGAACAAAGGTTTTAACACTCTCGCCATCATCCTTGAGGTTGAGACTTGAGCCAGGACCATCGACAGGAGAGGAGGAGGTAGAGACCCCCTCAGAACATTCAACGAACAATGGAATTGTATTGCAAACCTGAGAACCTATGGATGCAACACGTTCTTCTGCTGACCTTGCATAATGGCTAGTAACACACTCGGCTGGAATGATAAGAAAATCAACTGATCAACTAAAGCAAAGGCTCTAGCAGGTGGAGAGTTTTGCAAAGTTCGCAAGGGAGAAAGCACTCCTTGCGCAAACATGTAGAAAATTAGAATAACATGCAAAGATACATGTCGAGCATAGACTGGAAAGAGTCCAAGAAAGGCCTGTTGAATCTTGGTTGAATATTCGGAAGGTCGCACCCCAATTTCCTAAAGCCAGTGTTGCAGGAGAGTCGAATCATCAGATTGAGCTGCTCCAAGGAGCATGGTCACAACTGGCCATTTGTGTCGAGCATATGGAAGTGAATTTGTGGAAAATGTAGCAAGAAGAAGAGAAAAAGCCTTAGAAGTTGTAGGAGAAGATGGAGAAGATAGTGTTAAAAGGAAATAATTCACGAGAAACACTACATAAGCGCACAACTTAGTGCACAAAGATTTTCAAAGAAGTCAACGATTAGATGGGAATCATCACTAGATGCAACCGGAACTTAGAGGATGTGTGCACCAGAATCCAGGTGCTGAATGAATAAATTGTGGCCATGATGGATCAGTTGGAGAAACAACATAAGTTTGACTAGATCCAACAAGTGAACAATGAGTTGAACGCCCTATTTGAGGTGGAATCTGTAGCTAAGAAGGAGTTGCGCGACTTCCAGCCCATCATTCAGATATTTTATATGTAGATGCATCAAGTCGATGCAACAATATATTCTGAATGGAACTCATTAGTCGCATCTAAGCCCAAGGGATGCATTATAGAGGTGACCCAACAGTTCGTCGTTGAGGCCTCACTCCTTGCCAATAAATGGAAGGATAAAGTTGGGAGCTTTCAAGAAGTGAGGAAGAGGG
>JASDQU010241229.1:120575-144492 GCA_032191745.1 Picea mariana
ATATTTCTGAACTTATAAGTATTGATTTTTCAAATGTTAAACCTATTCATGATGAATATAAAGATTGAGATGTTGGGTTTTATGTATTTCAATCATCTATTTATGTTGATGAAATTGTTGTCGTGTACTTTTTTAAAGACCGAGTTGTGGATAAAGTAGGACATAATTCTTCATCATTATTTTCAAAAATTTATAGGAACTCACCTAATTATGATTTTTTTTTTTATGAATATGATGATAGTCATTTTGAGAACTCTTCCATTTCATTTCAATTAAGGAATATTTTAATTCATATTCATTTAAAAGGGTGTTTTTCATAACTGTTGTCATGAAATTTATGTTCAAAAAGCTAGTAGTCAAGATAAATATCAAATACAAAGTTGTTTAGATGATGCAAGCGTTGAAGAACAACAAACTTCTCAAGAAACACCCTTAAAAAGTTTTGGAAATAAACCTAGGTATGATGATTATGTTGATAAACATGAATACTATATTTCTCTTTTATCATTAACAAAAAATTCCAATAGTGAACCTACCTATGTAAGTAATGAAAATCCATCTGAAGAACAAGTTGATAATAAAAAAGTAACTCAAAGTTGATAATAAAAATGTAACGTAAACTTTTGAACGAGAAAAGGAATGTATGTTTTCTGAAATTTTTACTAAATATAGAAAGGGTTTGATACATGATAATATGTTTTATAATGTCCATTCACCCTCATATTTTCTTCACGATTATAAAACTGATGTAAAACTTGATGAAGATTCAAATTCTTTGGTATGCGATGATCAACTTAGTAGTGATAGTATAAAACTAATCCTTTCTCATTATTATAACATTAAATATGATAAGGAGAGTATACCTCAATATTTACAAGATAATTATTACATAAGGGACTATGTTGAAAAAAAATTCAAAGCTTACAAGTGGACAAGGTCATACTACTTAGGAAAATATTGAAAAAGTTTGAAGGCATAGAAAGTGAAGGAGACATATTATAATGTTCTGAATGAGAGAAATATGTGTGTAAAGTAAAAAAATGGAGAAAGGAGATGCATGTTTGATTTTCCATTTTTTGTGGAAAACAAAAATATGCTTATACCAATGATGATGAACCAAGGGGTTCATATTAACAAATTTGAAGATGCAATTGGAGCCTAGTTGGAATCCCTTTTATTAAAAAACGTCACAGACATTCAAATGCATTTCTTGTGGGTTGTAAGATTAATATTTATTTTCAGGTTTGGTCACCATTATGCAAGTTGATTATTTTATTTATGACCAAAGGAATTCATATTTTTTTTTGTAAACAAAATGACTTCCTGGTTGCATTGGAAATGTGAATTAACCTAACATGGATACTTTAACTTATTAGATTAGGGATATCTGTATATAAATAAGATTCATGTCCAATAATAGGGTAGTTGTTGGGTTGTATATTCTTTAGGGATTTTGAATTTACTTTTAATAAAGTTTCATAGAGCTTGAAAAAAATTATAACAAAAATAATAAGAAGAGTGGGATTATAAAACGTTATCTCTCATCATCATAGAGTCTTGGTTTCAATGATATCCTTGAAGGATGACTTTATCCCTAATATAATGTCATGATGAGATTGGTGAACATATTTAAAAGATCATTATTCCTCGTAATTAGGTTGAAATGTATATTCTTTTTGTAATCATGTCCTAGGAGTTGGATGGGTTGTCAAATTTTGAAATTGCTCATCTTAACTTACTCAAGGTTCCATATTCACACATAACACACTAAAGAATAAATGGTCTATGTGGAGAGATATTGTTGGCACAGGGGCAGACCCAGGGTTCAACGCTCAAGAGCGCACCAACAAACTACCAGCCCTTTCGGCAACACCTGCGAAGCAGATGAAGTCTCACCCGAGGTAGAGGTAGGGGTGGTTGCAGGACTCAGGTGTCTGGAACCTTAGCTGGGACACAGATCTATGATTATCTTGCTTACAACACACTTAGCATCAGTTATTCCTTAACATACATTCATTAATACACTTCGCAAAAAGCATAGAGCACAGCAGTAATTACTGAGATCTAGCACTTAGCAATGATAAATAGGTTATACTTAATAGATTAAGCACTTAGCATCTTATTTATCGTATCTAGCATGCATTCATATCTCATAAGCACAAAGAATCAATAGATCTATTTAAACATATCAGAGAACTTAGCAAGAGAGAGACAAACACATCAACACAATACACAGAGTTACCGTGGTTCACCCCCACCCTAGGGCTATGTCCACAAAGTCTTCTTTTGTTATTATCTTCTGTAAACCAAGTTACAGCACAAAGCCTTCAAGATCCTACCCCACCTAGGAAAAGATATCTACGCAACTCGCTAGATCTTCTTTCCCCAGGTAGATTCAAGCACTAAGTCCTCCCCTGACCTGTGCACTCAACACTTACAATACTTATAGTAGGCACATAGCTCTTACAGTCACACAGACGTATGATCACATAGATCTACTTTATGCATTAAGCCATTCACTTTTCATCACACACCCCCTTTTTCATACGCATCTCCTACCCTTCTATTTATACATACAAAAGGCCTAAATAAGGGTCGATATGCCTTTCCCATTACAATATTCCCAAAAAGCCCAAAAAAGGGGTGGAGATCCCGTGATCTCCTCTTCTCCATGCGCTCCTTCTCCGACTGGACGTCGGAGTACCAAAAATGGTCAAATATGACCAAGTATTCCTCAAAACTTGGTCAAGGGCCAACAGGCCCCCAACACTCACATGTGACTCGTCCCGAGTCACTCAGGTCTGACTAGTTCCGCTTTGAACGCCTCAAGCTTGGCTCGAGCTACTTCGACCTGCTGCTTTGCAATTTCGTCCTTCTCGACGAACTCCTGAATGAGTGCGTTATTGACTGTCCTTATAGGAACTGCTCTGCTGTAATCACGACCTGTTGTAGCTCTATCCCTTGGTTCTCAATCTCTAAAAATAGTTGACATGCCTTATCCTGCAAAGGTTGAAGTTGTTGTGTCACTTCCATGACCTTGCTCTGGATCATGTGGATCTGTTGCTGTGCGACACATTGCTCGTGGGATCGCTTCATTTTCTCTATAGTTGATAGGGCCTTCAACTGGATCTAAAGTCTATCTGCATGCTGCTTCACCTCCTGGAGCTGCGACTCCAGTTTATGTAATTCCGGGTACTCGGTCAGGTTCTCATGTATCTGCGCACTTCTGGTACTTAGTTTTTTGAATTCTTCAGTGAGTTCTTTAATCTTTTCTACTGTACCTTAGGCAGTTATTTCTCGCTCGTCG
Source organism: Picea mariana (assembly GCA_032191745.1). Taxonomy (NCBI): domain Eukaryota; kingdom Viridiplantae; phylum Streptophyta; class Pinopsida; order Pinales; family Pinaceae; genus Picea; species Picea mariana. Next base: position 123,883 of record JASDQU010241229.1, read on the forward strand.
CACTCTTCTTGCAGGGTACTTGGGATGATTTGAAGCTCTAAGTCCATGACTCTTTGTTGTAGTTGCTGAATAACTTTAGCAAGCTTCATCACTTGATAGTCTAAGGGTTCTTCAGCTTTTTTTTCTAAGCTGATCACAGAGTGAAATTCTCTGTTGACAACTTCTGTAATTCTGATATTATTCGCGAGAAGCTACTCCTTCTCCTTTTGAATTTTTGCTCTGTCTCTATCAAATTTATCTTGGATGGCCTCCTTCTCTTGATGTGCATCTCGGTGCTGCTCTATGATTTCCTCCTGTGATTTCTTTAGGGCCTAGGTGGCCTCCGCTGTTACTTCTTCCTCTTTCCGAAGGCGTACTTCGACTATGTTGGCAATCCTGCGGAGTTAAACTGATTCATCTCCTGCTTCCGTTGTTCCTTCTGGCATGGGCGCAGTGGAGACTGTGTGGTTAGACTGAAGTGCTCACTGCACTCCTTAGAGCTCGGCTTCAATTCTGTCGTACATCATCTTTTACTTGGCCTCCTACTTTTCTGTAATTTCTTCTATGGCTTCATTCAAAGTTGCGAGGAGAAAGATGAAGTCATCAGGGTTGAGCGTGGTCTTCATCTTGGTCACGGTCACTTTTGCTTTCTTCTTAGAGGAAGACTTCAAAGGTGACCCTTTTCTCTTCTTTGGAACTTCGAATTCTTCTTCTGGTTGTTGTTTGACTTCCTCTAGGTCATCGTTGTTATCTTTTTGATTAGGTGTGATGGAAGCTATCTTTACAGGGTAGCTATCTACATCCTGAAGCTCTTCATGCTTCTTTGTTTCCTTTTTCTTCTTCATCTTACTCGGCCCAGGTGTGTCCTGCACAACTTTTGGGCTGTCAATATATGAAATGTTCATTGGATCTGCTGGAACAAGGAGGTTCGCCGACCATTCCTTGGTGATTTCTTCTAGGTCTTCTTTGGTCAGCTTATAATAGGACTGAAGTTGTTCTTGGTGCTCATCAGCGCATGGAGTTAGGTATATAAAGTGGCGGTCCACGTTGAACTACTTTTCAATCCATTCAGAACGACGGTCGAATGGGTATATCGGTTCCAACGGCTATATTGCTTCATCATGGAGAAGTACTCTATGTCGTTGTCTTGATATCTCAACGAAGCTCCAATTCTGCAATTCTTCTTGCTGCGAAGTGTCCTCTAGAACCTCTTGTAACCTTACAAAATTAGCCCTTTTCTTTCTTAACTTCCTATCCTTCTTCCCAGTGAGCCTCGTCTTAGTAATGCTTTTACCATTCCGATGTTTATCTTCTGTGGTCTTAATCACTTCGCGCTGTGGAAAATCTTTCCTAGGGTTCCTTAATAATACTTCTTATGTATCAAAAATAGGTAGCTTGATCTTTTGCGGATCCTCAAGTGCTCTCTTAGCTTCGACACCGGAGTTGCTAATATTAAAGATCTGCGATCTGCTCTTCTGTTCTTCAATCAAGTGTACGATCCTTCTGGTCATAAATTATTCTAACTCTTTCTTCTTTTGTTCCAAAAGTCTTTCTTCTTCTTGTCGTCTGGCTTGTTCTCTATTAATCCAAGGTTTTCCTATGAGCATGGTAAACGGGGCGCTGTCTTCAACAAATTTAATGATCTCAAAGTATTCCTATGTCGAAGTTCCATTGATAGTCAAAGGTATCCAGGCGAGCCTTCCACATAGGTTTACTAGCTTTCCTCTAAAGAAACTTGTTCCTCCTAGGGAAGGGATCATGGCAGGATTTTCTATAGCTTCCCAAGTTCTTTCTGGCATAATGTTCACTTGTGTTTCTTCATCAAGAGTACAGTCAGTGTCGAAGTCCTCTATTCTTGCTTCAATTTTCTCCTTTTCTTTGAAGATCTCTGATAGCCTAACATGTCGGTGGTCATTCAAGGTATCTTTCATCTGTAACAATATATTTTCTGATTCTTCCTGGGTTTCTGCTATAATATTGGGCTCTTGATCTCCTTCAGGGTTTTCTTGCTCCATATTCAGCTTCTCAAGCCTAGCAATCATTCTAGGGAAATCCAAGACTTCATGGTCCATAGCCTTGCAACAGAGGAAATTGGGTCTTCTCCTAGGGAATTCCTTAACAAGATGTCCTGGTCTTCTGCAACTATAACAGAGGGTTAATCCTCTCTTTCATTTAGATGTTCCCCAACTCCTTCTGTACTGCGCACCAAGATCATGGTGACTAGCCTGCAAAAAACTCTTTCTAGGATCCTGCATCCACTTGTTAGTACAGACATTCTTCCGATGCATAGGTATAACATATCTATTACTATGCTTATCAGATCTATTCATATCAAACTTTCTTTCATCTATAGGACATAATCTATCAAACATACCTAGATCCATGCTTTAGAAACAAAAAATTTCACTTATCTTACTTATATAGAGCACAAATCTTTCAAATCTAAAAAAATTTGACTATTCTTACCATTATCAGGGCACAGAGCTTACAGATCTTACCTCTTTTCTTCGGATCTGACCTTTTTCTTCGCAGATCTGACTTATTTTCCTACATATTTGACTTTTTCCCTTCAGATTCGACCTCTTTTCTTCAGATCTAACCTTTTCCCTTCATATATGACCTTTTTTTCTTCAGATCTGACCTTTTCCCTTCAGATCTAACCTTTTTTTCTTGGCACAAAGCTTCACAGTTCAAACAGAATACTGCAAACTAGGGCAACAGATCTACGCATAGAGCTTATTTTGCACAAAGCTTTTTCTTCTTTAGTTCCCAACAATCACAGTTTTAGGTCTCGGCAATGAAACCATTTTTTGGCACAGGGGCAGACCCAGGGTTCAATGCTCAAGAGCGCACCAACAAAACCCTAACTACCAACCCTTTCAGCAACCCCTGTGAAGTAGATGATGTCTCACCCGAGGTAGAGGTAGGGGTGGTTGCGGGAATCAAGTGTTTGCAAGCTTAGCTGGGACACAGATCTGTGATTATCTTGCTTACATCACACTTAGCATCATTTATTCCTTAACATACATTCATTAATACACTTCGCAGAAAGCATAGAGCACTGCAGTAATTACTCAAATCTAGCACTTAGCAATGATAAACAGGTTATACTTAATAGATTAAGCACCTAGCATCTTATGTATCATATATAGCATGCATTCATATCTCATAAGCACAAAGCATCAATAGATCTATCCAAACATATCAGAGCACTTAGCAAGAGAGAGATAAACACATCAGCATAATATACAGTGTTACCGTGGTTCACCCCCACCTTGAGGCTATGTCCACAAAGTCTTCTTCTGTTATTATCTTCTATAAACCAAGTTACAGCATAAAGCCTTCAAGATCCTACCCCGCCTAGGACAAGAGATCCGCGCAGCTCGCTAGATCCTCTTTCCCTGGGTAGATCCAAGCACTAAGTCCTCCCTTGACCCATGCACTCAGCATTTACAATACTTACAGTAGGCACAGAGCTCTTACAGTCACACAAACATCTGATCACGTAGATCTACTTTATGCACTAAGCCATTCACTTTTAATCACACACCCCCTTTTTCATGCGCATCTCCTATCCTTCTATTTATACATACAAAAGGCCTAAATAAGAGTCAATATCCCTTTCCCATTACAATATTCCCAAAAAGCCCAAAAAGCCCAAAAAGACCAAAAAAGGGGCGGAGATCCCGTGATCTCCTCTTCGCCATGCGCTCCTTTTCTGACTGGATGTCGGAGTACCGAAAACGGTCAAATATGACCAAGTATTCCTCAAAACTTGGTCAAGGGCCAACATATATTTTAAGGCTATGGGGATGTACATATTTAAATGGGTCTACTTTATTACATGAGCATATCCAACTCATATTCAATAACATACATCATCATTGTGGGTTTAAAAAAAAACATGTTGATTGCCCCCATCTCAGAATGCTTATAACATAACTAAAAGTTAAAATTAAAATTAAAATTGATATGGTGAAAGGAAATTCAATTCGGAAATGCATGTATCTTCATAGTGGCTATGGACACTCGTTAGTAGGAGCAAGGTATGTGATGCCGGGGTGACTACACCATAGGCTATGGAAGTTTTTTGGTAGTGTAGCAACACTGAAAGACAAGAGAGTGTGCTCATATGTATCTTTACTCTTATACTCCATCATTATAAGTATCCTCAGACTTAGCCCTATATCAACATGTTTGATCATGTTATAGGTAAATGAATCCCCATTGATTATTGCTTTGAGTTAGGCTAAGAATAACTAGGGATTTGACTTTCATTCCTAACCTATTGTGTGTCATTAGTTAAAACAACATCTATGTAGACTGGAAATGAATTAAAATTTATCTTTAACTTTCATAACCAATCTCATTTTTTGCAGTATGCTTAGATCTCTAGTTGTCAACAACTTTCTCATTTTCACTATAGATTCATCAATTTTGAGAGAGAAATGGTTTATGTTCATTCTTATGCATTTTATTTCCTAAATTACGATCTTATTTCTTGCATTAGGGTTTATTTTCATGCATTAGAATTTTTTGTTTCTTTTCTTGTAACTAACTTAAAGAGCCTGCAAAATAAAAGAAGAGTTATTTCATTGAGGATAAAAATAATTCTTTCTTGAGTCTACATAAGAAATTTGCTTGGTACTCCACTAGGATGGCCTTGATATATCTATGGATATTATGAGTCTTTTCTTTCAAATGATAAACATGTGTGACTATTTTTTGTTCCATGCAAATGAATCTTTCCATCTTGAAAATCTTGCAGGGACCAACTCATGGAATAGGAAGGTGGAATGTGATGGAAAAGCAGAGAATTGTTTTCAGGACGAAATATGACTCCATTACCCAATGATAGAAGGCACAAATCTACATTTCGTAGTCCCTCACAGGGAGACACCATCCCCCATTTGGAGCCAAATGTTGTAGCTACAAATATCCCTCTAAATTTTTTCAAATTTGCTAATTCGTGTCATTTGATTTTGCTTAATTACCTTAGAACAAAACTTGAGTTCAATGAAAATTTTTCATTATCGCCAACCTTGATTATTTACCCTCATTCATAATCACTATGTCGAAGCATAACTCTATCTCATCCATTTTACTCATATCAAGTTATCATATTCATAGATATCATAACCCTATGTCAGAAAGTCTATTATTTTGGCCATGAACTTAAAACCTAGATTTAACACCACCCAAGCCCTACCTAACTAAACCTAACCTTTGTATCAAGTCAAATTAAAATATTATAAAATTTTATGATTTGGTACTATAGTCAAATTGGTTTCATTATTGAATATTAATGATATCGCCATATATTAACCCATACAAGTAATATGGTGAGCATACATTGTGATTATCACTTCGATATATTTAACATATCATGTTAATTACACAAGGTATATACATCGTAACATTATATATCAAAGATACATAAAATTATTTATTATTTTATTAACATATCTCATCAATTACACAAAATATATAATATATATGTATTATTTAGTAATTATCTTATAATTATATGTTAATTATCATAGATGTATATAAAAATATTTATTATTTTATATATTATTACAGTATATGTATATTGTGGTGTTTATATATATAGATATAGTGATACAGGTGGATGGAATAAATAATCCTCTGTATCAAAGAAAGGTTTAAAACATGAACACATACGAGCGCGAATCCCTTACAAACCGTCCATCAAAAGGCACGCTAAAACCAAGAAAGGGATTATATCATGTGCACATTCAGGCCCGAAATGCAATTATAACCACTAAAACCTTCGCTCTTTCGGAAGCAAAGAAAGGGATTATATCATGTGCACATTCAGGCCCGAAATGCAATTATAACCATCGATGAGCCTTGAAGAAGAAGCACATAGATGAATGAGGTTAAAGTTGAATATTCCTCTCGTACACGGTATTCAACGAAATTTATCAATAACCGAGGGAGAATAGTAGACCTAAAGATCATAGTTTCGGGCTTCACATTTTAAACCGGAATAGGGTTTGCTGGGTGCAAAGAACAAATAAAGAGAACACACCCAAGACATTTTTCTTCTGCGGGCATGCATGAGACCATTCAAACCATACGAGAGATCTAATATTTTGTGGAGGAAATGACAGGTTCGGCCTAGGGTTTGCTTTTCACATTAACGTCGTAACATGAAGAGGACACTGCACGAAATAATATCCTCTTGGTTTCAAGAAAACACTCAGAAAAAGATTTAGATATTTTCTCACTATCTTTGAGCGACTCTATATGTTGGATGAACGTTGTCGAGTCTCATTGGCTATCATTCATTGGATGAATTTTATATTTTTCATGCAAGAGTCTTCATGAGTGTTTGGGTTTTCTTGGGATCTCTTGCTATACCAACTTTTGCACTGGAAATTTAATCATTCATTTTGTNGTAGTAGTGACTGTACATTGCCAGTTGTACGCGTCCATTATGATTCTTTTCATAATGAATATACTCTGTAAATTCTCGTTTCCGTTCTGTATACTATGTTTCTTTCCTGCATTGTTTGTTGTTTTGTCATGGTATGAGAGCTTAGGATGTAAGCCTCTTCACAAAGACTGGAGAGCAACCCAATCCCAAGAGGAAGAGCGCAGAGAACAGGTTGTCTCGTAGACAAGAGCATGGGAGGTAAGACTCTTAACAGAGCCTGGAGAGCAGTCTCCAGTCCACGGTCTGCTAAAACAACAGTCCGCTTAAAAGAATGTTGGAGACATCACAATGCATGAAGGCAACCTTGTTGAAGGACGAAGCATTTAAAGATTTGTGGAATCCCTTCTTCAAGAGGAATTTGCAGAAGCAGCAAAGGAGAAGCTACAAGAGCCGTAAGATTGACTGCGGGAACAGATCGAAGCCATTAAATCAAGCTCAGAAAGGACAAGGAGCGTGCATAAGAGGTGAACAGTTCTCAACCGTTAGAACTGGGCGAGAGCAAGAGTAGACGTCAGATCAAGAAAAAGTGTGCAGGGTTTAACTACCGAAGTTCTTCAAAATTTCGCGTATTCGACGTTTTCGTGCTAAAGGTCACTACATGCCCGAAGCTCCGAAGAGCTGAAGTAAATCCAAGTCATTGGTTTCAAAAGTACACGTGGCAATAGATCCCTCACTTCAGAGGTTGAGAGTTCTGGAGGAAAGGTGAGTAGTGTGGAGCAAGAACTCCCGAAGGCCCGAAGGTCGGAGTTCATCTAAGTTGTTCATCAGTGGGGGACATGTGTCAACCAATATATCACTTTGGAGAAGAGTCAGATGCGTGAAGCGAGAACTCTCAAAGCCTAAATCCCGAAATTCATCTGGACCATCCATCAATGAGGACATGTGGTGCTAGCTCTCTCACTTCGAAGGCTTAGCACTGTAGAGGATTTTGCGAAGTGAAGCATTGGAGCAAGAACTGGCCAAAGTCCAAAGTAAATATGAACCGTTGAAGGTTGGGGACACGTGTTGACATATTTGACACTCCGAAAAATTAACAGTTTGGAGGTTTGTGGACTTGTGGTGTTGTGCATCTCGGAACTCCTAAAGCCTAGGATTCCGAAGTAAATCTCAGTCTTCCAATCAAGAGGACATGTGGAGGTAGATCCTGCACTCCGTGAGTTCGCTAATTCGATACTCTGGAGGATTGTTAGTATTGTGCATTGAAAAGGCCCGAAACCCGAACTCACGAAGTAATTGTGAGTCGTTGATCTCATATCAACGAGGACTGTTGATCTTTGCAATAATTTGGCTATTCATCCATTCTCCTATTCGGAGGAACTGAGGCCTTCACACATCAAAACGCTCGAAGCTCGAAGTCCCGAAGCGCCTGGTCCCCCGGTCACATGAGAAGATGAACTTTAATTTTATTTTGGCTCTCGAGTAAACTCAAATAGCTCGATTATGCCATTAAAGGGCTTTAGTCAATAAATAACTCAGCTCAAATTTCTGAATCTGAAAGATCTTGTGCTCAGATAATCACATCTCGCAATATCCATACCAGGTAACAAGAAATCTCTTGTAGATATAATTTTAAAAGAGGCCAAAGCCTGAATTTCGATATATGTTTGCCTCAAGCGATATCAGTGTGACGAGATAGAATAGTGGATCCACAAGTGTGATCGAATTGGTGAATGCACAACCAAGAAACGTTGTCATGGGTCAACAAAGACGACTCAGGAAGTCCAGAAGAGATATCAGATAGATATGGAAAGAGAACAACAAATAAATGGCAACATATTTCACAAAGATAAATGAAGAGGTTCGAGTTGTACCTAAGGAGCTCACACAAGAAGTAGATCAGACGAAATTTGATTATATTTGGAGCAACATGAGCATGAATCTACCATTATCGCCAAAGTATAATGGTAAGAATTTTGAATGTTGGTTTGTTAGAATGAATGTTTTTTCATGTCTTGTATACTGTTAACATAATCTACATGATCAGGAATGGGATGCATTAGCATTGCAGCTCATCCAACAAGCTTTGGATGACAATATGTTGGACAAGGTTGCAGCAACAACATCTTTGAAAGAAGTTTGGAGTATTATGGCAACAGAGTCCAGTGGAAGAGGGAGCAACAAGTTTTTGAATTTTGCCACTCTAGAAGAAGCATATGTGTCTGAATCAAAGCTACCAGAAGAAAACAATGAAGGATCATCTGTGTGTGAAGCACTACCAGAGGAAGAGAAAAAAGGTGCATTTGTGTGTGAAGCATAACATGAGAAAAATTCAGAAATTGATGGTGAATCTATCAATATAGCAACCGACATTGATGAAATTCTTCCAATAGTGTTTGTTGATGACAACAAATGATCAACATCAATGATATTTGATGAACATTGTGCAAAAATTGGCCTCTTTGAAAAGAGGTAAGAAATCTTGAAATTGAATTTGATGATAATAATATGTCTTATGATGAATGCCTTCAAATAATGGAAGAGAAGAAGAAAATTGATGAATTGATGTTTGGAGGAGGAAGCCTACTTGGTATTCATAACCAAGTGGATGATTTGGTGACTGGAGAAGAAATGCTTGAAAGAAGGTTTGATGACAGTAGTATTCAAGCTACTACACTTATGAGTGCCAATGAAGCAACTGAAGAAGAAGATAATATTAATGGATGATGGTAACTGCTCTCAGAAAGAACAGAAAAAAGAGAACCAATATGGTTCCTGTTATAATTTTTTATATCAAATTGACAAGTTGTTTGAGTATGCAGGTGAGCAGCCAAAAGAAGAAGATGAAGACATGGATGAGGATTTCAATGAAGCCCAGTTTGAAACCATCTTCATGCAATGGAGTTTTGAAGAAATCATATTTTATTCTGAGTTAATGTGGAAGCAGTTGATTGTGTAGCCCAAGCTATGAAGGGCATTGATGATAGTTTGCAGTGATGGCATCATCCCACTGTCAAAGAAAAATTTGTTGCAGAAGAAGATGAAAGAAATAGGCATAAGCAGCCTAATGAAATTTTGAATATGAAGTTACAACGACAAAGAAAAAAGACAAAGCACAGAGCTTTAAAATGACCAGATTAGAACAATACAGAGTTTGGAAGAAGAGAAAGAAGTAACCCAACTCAAGTAAAAAAGTTAAAGTCTAGTTTTATTGTTATGTACTATAAGCCTAGTTGAGACATAGACCAGCAAACATTTGCATTTTTGAATTTCTTTTAGTTAAAATCCATTGGGTAAATCCATCTTTTGATTTCCAAATGCAACACTTAGGCTTTATTAGTGCTGATATGTGTAAACGTTAAGTTTAAGAGGGAGTGTTCGTTGTAAACCTCAAAAGTTGAGTTTAAAAGGGAGTGTTATTTCTTGATCTTCTTCATTTGCTAGAGCTTATTTAGCTCGGCTCTTTTCCCTCTGTTCTACTATGTTTCTTGTTTTGTCATGTATTAACTATAGCTATTTTAATTTCTCGACACCATGTGGATAACAACACACTTGGAATGCAAGTTCAACAAGAACTAGGTCATGGACATCGATAACAGCATCCTCGTTGACTCTATTCTCTTTCTTATGATAGTTATAGTCATTTGTTGTATGGGGTTGTGAAGATATATTCTCATAAGGGAGATTATTTCTTCAACGACAACAACGAAAACATGAGGGTAGAGGATGCACTCGACATGTTTGACAAAAATGCCCAAATGCCAAAGGTTATTCATTGAATGGTAAGGTTTATAGGGGTTTTTGCTGATGTTTATATTAGCCACGGAGTTGAGGAGAGGTGAAAATTAGAAGCCTTGGACTGGAAACGATTCTCCATCATATTCATATATCCTGCAGTGTTTTGGATATTCCGAATTCATGCAAATGTCTTGGCATTTAAGATGATGCACATTATGATCTCAAAAGTTAGAGCGATCATTCTTTAAACCTTTTGCAGCATACCAGCAAATGACGATGATGAAAATGCTAAAGTGACCTGTCATGGCGTGTCATGAATTCTCAAAGGAGTATCATAGGGTTTCAAAACCCTAATATCCACAATGTATAAGACCATCAATTTGAAACATCGCTCATGGAATATCTGTGTCTAAATGGTTTCACTAGAGTTTCAGGGCGATGGCTCAAACATCATTTTAGCATGTAGGGATGGTTCCTTGTTTTCTTTAGTTAGAGTGTGGGTTTTTTATACCATAGTATTTATACTTTTGTATCTTGTTTGCAAGTGTCCCTTTGATAAAAGAGTTGATCAGATCTGGATTGGTATATTCTAAGGAAGTGGAAATTAAGGGATGACTATTTCCTCACCTGCAACCAGATCGACTACACTTGCTCTTTTCTGGCCATATCGTTCCATCAGAGAAAATTTCACCTATTTCTATCTCTCGTGGACGCTATCTCATACAATGATTCGTCAACACAACATATTTTGTTATAAAATGGATAGAGAGTAGAGTTTTCTAAGGAATTTGACAAATGGGCGACTGTACTATCAACTAAATTGCATAGAAAGCCGACTCCATTTTCTTCTTAAAACAATATTATTTTGTACATAAAAAAGGATACACTTATGAAGAAAAATAAAGGTATGGTTGAGATGTTTATACTAAATATCCTTGTTCAGGTATCAATGAAAACAATGTAAAGTAAAAGTTGGAGCTCTCAAACAATTGGAACTTGACTTAGAGTGTACATTGAATCTGAAATTGTTTTTCCAGTAGTACACATAAAGGTGACTTGAAGTATATCCTTTATGGTGTTTTGGTTCATGCAAACTTGAACACACATTTGGGACATTATTTCTTCCTCATTTGTACGGGCCTCTCGCATGCATTAAAATGATAATTGAGTTCATCATATCAATGAGAAATCCATCCTAGACTAGAAAGATCACATGCTATTCTATATATGGTGGATGGCTATTAGTTTAAGACGTTGAGAAGAGTCCTAAGGATAATTTACAAATGCCACTTTTAGTTTAAGACTTATCTATCATTGTAATATATAATTAAAAGAAGATATAAGTTGGAACTTTTTTTAACTACTTTTCTCTACTTTTAGAAAGTAGTTACATAAAGAAACCCTAACTCAACACTATAAAGAAATAAAAGACGTCGTTAGGAAGGAGAACGGGCCGGAAAATTTGGGTAAAACAGAAGGCTGAGTGCTTATACCAAACGGCAAAATCAATTGTAGCAAATTAGAAAATCATCCAATGGATTCGCCACTAGCATATTCCGTACTTTCTTTCTCTTTTTATGTAACATTCTTTTTGTTAATCATAGAAACTCTTTTTTCTCTTTGAATGTAATCTTTTAACAATTTTTTGCAGCCACAGCCATTAAGGTTATTTGAACACGCGTTCTCATTGTATTCTTTATGGTTGCTGCGTGTTTGTGTTGAGAAATATCCTACATAGAAATAAACATTGTGCAAGAATTCATTTATATTGTTAAGTTATGGAATTTTGGTGAAATGATCAATACATTTTCATGCATAATGTTGTCTTCGCTTGATTATTTTCATAAGCTTCTTTCTTGTTAGATGTATTCAAAGATGACATGTCTTCTTGATTTACTTTTGATTTATGTTTTACTCAATACCAATGAGTATTGTGTTATTCTCGTTTTCATTTAGGACCTTTGTTATGAATCTTCCATTGACTCTGCATGTTGGAGAAAGGTGCTCATTGTAGAGACCATGGTTTGTTTGTAGTTGTTTGTTTTCTTTGTATGTCATTTATTCTTCAGTTATTTATTATTTTATTTATCTTTTCAAATTTGGTTTTAAGAATGTATATTAAAGGGTTGTTCTGAGGTAACTCTAAGTAACAAATTTTAGTAAGAAATTGAGGGTTACCCCCTCTCTTTCAAAAGCCACACACAATCTTAAGGAACAACACATCCTAGGATAGACAAGAACAATATCCACATCACTACAAGGAGAACACCTTGTAGGAAAAGTTTTTTCGAAAACTCCCCGAAAATTTTATCCTTTCTCTGTTTATAGTGGAGGTTGTTAGCATAGGAGGGTAAATAAAGGTTTTTGTGAATGTTTTTTTACCAGTGTGCCTATAAGGTACATACGCCCTAGTGTACAAAAATAAATAATTCCTCGGTGCTTAAATATTCATGAGCACCATTATCTGTTATAATAAAAACACATACAAGCACCAAACAAAGTGCCTTGTGTCATTTAACATTACGACCTGGTGTGTCTCTGTGTCGTGCGGTGCACTAAGGTAGGAAAAAATAAAAAATAAAATTTACAAACCGATTTTCATTATTACACTTCATTATATTCTTTGAAACTCTAAAAGGAAAACTAGTGCTCACTCTTCTTCCAACACCACCCCATTTGTAGTGCTCTACAGTGACTTTGACAACTCCACTAGTAAATTCCCAACATTTCCAAATTTTGAAAAACACTCTGAATTTTCATTTCTTAGCAATGGTGCAACCATGCCTCCTCATGACAAAAGAGCCCATGTAAATTTTTTATTGCCTTCTTGTTTGCATTTTCATCAAATTAAAATTTGAAATTGGCCTGGAATTTGTTCATTTTATTATTTTTATTCTTTTTAATTTTGTGTTGTGTACTTGATCCAAAAAGATCTTTTACACAACAATGGTTTAGTTATTTAGCATGTGTTAATTAACCGTTTAGGAAGCTAAATGAAAGAGGAAGAATTATGAATGAAACATGACAGCGATATAAACATGTACAAATATGAAATAAAGCATAAAAAACAGTAGACCATAAACACCAATGTGATAACGAAGTTCGACAATATCGCCTACGTCTTCGGGCCTTGTCTCAGTGGGATTTCTTATTTCTATTAGAAGCTTTAAATGTACATAATGAAAGTGTCAATGGATTACAACAATGAGTTGGTCATGCTCTACCGTATCTCATGAACCCATCAAAACTGACGACACCCAAATCAGATGAACGAAGCTACCAGAAATGGCCCGCAAAGGTGCACTCCTCAATAGCTTCCATGCATGACAATGACTTTGGCTCAACAATCCAATAGCATAAAACTGTTCTGAACCTCCTCCTTGGATTCAAGAAGCCATGGTTTATATAGATCTGAAATTGGTAACCATTTCCCAACTTCCTCCCAAGATCTGGCCTAAAAAATGGCCCAATATCTCCCAATAATGACCAAAATCTCCAAAAACAGGCCTAAAATCCATTAAAAAATACTATTGTATAGTTCAAAAACCAATTCTGCAATATATTTTTGCGCAACCCCAAATTCCTTGGCTCTTGGTCAAATTAGGCACCTGCACGTGGCCTCAGGCTAAACTGGGCGCGCTGGCCCCCTTGTATCTCGGCCACCAGATGCATAGAATACCATGTGGCCACACCTCCGTGCTTAGTTAGGCCCCCTATATATTAGCCCCTTGGTTTAGCCCCTCGTCAGTGAGCTAGCCCATCCGATCGGGATAAAGTCTCAACCACCGCGCCAACTAATGGAATAACCCTGGGTCTTATGGTGATTTTGTGGCACATAGCAATGACCAAGGGCTGGTCTTAAGTTTAAACCATGCCAAACAAAATGGACGAACTAGGGTTACATTGCATGGTATAATGGTAATGTATCAAGGTTGGGGCTAGGCCCCATCCCTAACTCCACCAAAATAGCACTGTTTACAAAGTTAAATAGCAATGGTGCCCTTTACGGTTAAGAAATATTCGGTAGGTGGGTTGGTAGCTCGGCCAACCTGAAGTCGTTTCCCGGACCAGAGGTCACGAGTTCAAACCTCGTCCGCTCCAACAAAATTTTACCAAAACCGACGTCCAATCCATGGGTTCCATGTGGGAGGCCATGTCTGGGCCACGTGGCACCACGCCATTTGTCGAAAACATGCCACATATCGAACGTTGAATGGTCCACCTATCTTCCACTTGTACCTGCCATGCAAGCATCACATGTCGTACGTATTGTATGGACCTTCCACGTCATCCGTATAAACATGCCACATGTCACCACTGCAAGGGTGACACATGTCACTCCCTCATTGGCCCACTTGTACCTGCCACATCATCATTCTGTACGCCCAATCAGCCTGCCACGTCAGTTGTACAGACCTTGCCACATCATCGCCAACTATGCCTACCATGTCATATGTACAGTTGTGCTTTCTATACAGTCAGCTACCATGTGGCACTGTATGAAAATGTACGGACTCTACAGTGATCATTTTTTTTCGTGTTTGGCCAAATGAACATATCGTCATATCATGAGCATATGATGTATGTTTGATCATGTTCAAGTTGTGTTGGGTTCATATCAACAAGGCCTACCAACACGTCTGTTTTTAAGAGATTCTAAGCACTTTGATTTTTAGGCCTTTCTGAGCCCCATTTGGCTCCTAGATCCAATTCTGGATCAGTACCTAAACACTTTGGATGGCCCTGAAGTGGGGCATCATGTGTGTAAATATATATGAAACAACACCCATGGTTCATACACCATCAATATACGCATTGACATCTTCTATGAATGACACCACGGTAAATTTTGAAAAATAATCATAGCGGTGTTTTTTATGTGACACCCCATCCCCTAAATAGTATAAAACAAAACACTTTTCTAAAGCAACATGTTGGTGCTCTAATAAATATGAGCACTAGTGCGTTTACATTACTAAATCACACTGTTGAATTTCCATAAAAATAAATTAACCTAACGATGCATCGTAGGGGATGCCCCGTTACCTGTGTGTCCCAAAATAAAACACACCATGCAAAACCAGTCGATGCTCCAATAAGAGTGGATCCCCAATGCATTCCCTTTAACCAACCACATCTCCCATTTTTTAACAAATAAAATTTATCATAGCGGTGCATCAAGCTTCACAAAACGCATTGGTTCTGTTTATAGAACCACACCGACACAAATATTTAACAACTTGGCATAGCGATGTGTCTCATTGGACACCCCATTGTCAATGTCTTATAAAATGTAATGAACCTATAAAAAAAACATCGGTGCTCTAATAACTCTAGAGCACCAATGCGTTCAAATTAACACACCACACCGCCTAATTTACAACAAAATAATTTAACCCAGTAGTGCCCTAATGCCCAACAAACGCACCAGTGTTATAAAAAGCATGGCACTAGGATGGATATTTCCCAATTTATCATAGTTGTGAATCCTATGGGATGCCCCATTCCTGGTGTGTTACATAACACAATGCACTGCTAAAATATATGTCGATGCTCCAATAACTATGGAGAACTGGCGTGTTATACAAAAAACACCACCTAACAATGCTTTGTTTCTGATATAGTGCACTAAGTTGATGCATAATTACTATTTTTGACGCAGTGGATACTTTTACACATTGTTTTGCAAACATAAATTAATTTTAGTTTTTGTTAAATATAAGTTATGTATATGTGTGTTAAATTCCTACTAGCTCAAGCAATTAAGGTGTGGGTTTCATTTTCTAGGTGACCCAAGTTTGATACCCTTACGATGTGTTTAGTCGGGAGGAGACACCCAAAAATCCATCCATGTTAAGGGTTGTTGTGGCATAGGCTAGGTGTGATCCCTAGGTGATTTTTATGGCTTAGGTGCCCCTGGGTTGTGGTTTCTTAGCCAACAGTTGAAATACTGGCTCTGCAAGTGATGGGCATTTCTAACAAACAAACAAAAAAGTTATTTATATGTGTGTGATTTATATTTTCAATTCATTTTATCTATATATATGTGCCTAGAAATATTTTTATGTGAATTAGAGATGATGATGATGAGAGGAGGAGGAGGAGGATAAAAAATGAGTCGAAACATACAACTTTGTATGTGAGTGGGAGACTCGAGAGAGGGAGAGGGAGAGGTTCCCTCTCCCTATTGCACCTTAGACATGTTCCATTTTGAGGGATGTTGGCCACCTCTTCAAGTTTTATGAGGAGGGTGTTGGAGCAATATTGATCAGACCGAGGTCCTTCTCAGGTTACCAACAAAAGGTGCCATGTAGTCTAGAGTGTTGGAATTTTCATCTCCTCCGAAGAGAAGAAGTCTCACTCGAAGCACAACCAAGACAAAAGGATAGGAAAGGGAAAGGATAATACTTGTGTGGGTTCATAGAACATTCAAGATTAAAACCGATCTTGCACAAGACAAACTACCCGCGGAACATATATGCGCTCATAAACATTGAAACTGAAGATAATTTGGTTGCAAAAAGCACTCATACATCGAAACATCATATGGAACTTATGAGCATTAAAGAAGTACTGTAAAGATACAATGTCGAAGCATAAACACAAAATGACGCAACATATTTCAAAATTTTAGATCCTTATTTATTTATTATCTTCAGATATTATCATATACAACCTCAGAGATACAAAGTAATGTTTTGTTACAGACTTCTGGCTCTGGACCCATGTCGCAGAGCTCTATTTACACAAAATTGTATACAAATTACATTTACAGAACTCAAACCTGACCTAGTAACACTAACAATAAGAAGAAGAACAACAATCTGAACAACA
This sequence comes from Picea mariana, assembly GCA_032191745.1. Lineage (NCBI taxonomy): Eukaryota > Viridiplantae > Streptophyta > Pinopsida > Pinales > Pinaceae > Picea > Picea mariana. The sequence continues at coordinate 140,834 of JASDQU010241229.1, forward strand.
ACAACAATGGTAACAACCCTTTTACAATCATTTTCATCCCATATATATATGCTAAGTAGGGTCTTCTGGTGTAACATACCCCTGGCCACCAACAGGTTGAGGAATGTCACTACTCAAACACTTAACTTAATTCTGACAACATATTGTAACACCCTAGTATTCAATTGAGCTATGTCACATAATTTTTTCTCTTCAAATACATATATATACACACAAGCATACATACATATTGAGCTGCATGCAATTAAACATATACATACAATGCTCTAGCGGAAGCTTCACATATAAATAATAAACAAACAATTGCATTATGTAAATATACGATTTTCAAGCTTAATTAATAGTTACACAAACATGCAGCGTGCACAGGGGTATACCCTTAAACATATGGATAGTTATGATCACACATGCAATAAAACCCATAAAATAACACATAAATGACAATGCAGCATGTAAATTCATCACATAACTGGTACTTATCTTGGTAGGAATGTCACCAACTGCGTGCAGACCATCCACGAACCTCCCAGCCTTGGACTACACTATTCATCACTCTCAACAATGAGTCACCCCTGAGCTTGGACTAGACTCCACCTGGGTAAGGGATTCCTAACCAGGCTAAAGGTACACGGTCAATCGGAAGGACTCCCTCTCAGGTGTTCAGTCAACCACAGCCTACAGCCTCTCCTTCCCCACATGCCTGTCCCACCCAAGGAAGTGTGCCCCTTCTCTTCTTAACAGTCATTCGGTTGTTCCACTTCCCTTCCAGGGCTTCAAAAACAGGTTGGAACAGAAATCTCAGAGCGTTGTAGCCACAGTTTAGCACCTTCAGAAAATCAATCCCTAGCAATTCTCTCACTCAGAGAATTTCTCATGGGCCTGACAACCTGCCTCTTCAATCCCTCTCCCAAGCTGGCAGGTACACCAACAAGAATGGTTATAGATCTGGTCTGGGTATGGTGGTAGGAAGATACGAGGATAGCTCAAGGACTGACGGAATGTATCACAGATATTGGTTCTCCGGTTGAAGGAAAAATGGTAAGATTCTCAGCAATTCTTCCACCCCACAATGGTCGATCCCCCTAAAGGAACTAAGTCTCGGAAATAAGTATGCATGTCTCTAACTTGACACTTGTCATGTTGGAAGCTACTCTGATACACTTGTCCCCTACTTTAGGACTTAGGATAAATTAATTATCCATACTTTATGTTTTTAAGAAATATTAATATAATATTTATTTTCATCTTTAATATATCTAACTAAGCCCTGTTCTTAACTTTAGGCCCTCCCTATCCCTATTTAGTGGAATCTAGTCCCCCTTCTCTTTTATCGTGGTCAGTTTGTGCACAACGATGTATTTTGTATTAATCATGAGACATATACAAAATAGGCACACTGGCCTTTAACATCTAGGCGCTCTGGCCTAATTCCAAAACATAAGCATTATGGCTTATAATACTGGCTCACCCGTCTATAATGCACATCATATACATAAAGGTTCATTGACCTTAATATTGCGCACACTTTAGTCACTGCGCACGGTATCTGCTGACCTCAAGGTTTCGCGCTCTTTAGTTACTGCATGCAGTGTCTAGAAATGTGCACACTACATCACTTTACTACGCAGTATATGCGCGCACCATGCCATGAAAGGTGTATTACAAAAATGATGTCTAAACAGCTCACTAGCTGAAATATACTTGGATTACATTTGCATTTGGGTTCTGCCGAGGGATATTACAATCTCCTCCCCTTATTTATGCACTGTCCTCGGTGCATCATGTACCCATATACAACAAAATTTTCAAATTTATTTCAAAAATATGCAGGTATTCTCCCCGCATTGCATCCTCATGCTCCCAAGCAACGTCTTCAGGTCTGTACCAGGTCCATTGGACCTTTACAAGCCTTATCGCTTGATTTCGGAGTTGTTTGATTTTTCGGTCCAAAATGCGCACTGGATGCACTTGGAAAGCGTCTTCTTGCTCCACCTGAATAACATTCTAATCAATAACATGATTAGCATCAGGTATGTATTTCTTTAGCAATGATACATGGAATGCATTATGAACAAACATAGATGCAGGCAATGCAATCATATAAGCAACTGGACCAATCCTCTCTAGGATTTCAAATGGTCCACAAAATCTGGCTACCAACTTGGTGCAGCTTCCCAGCTTCAGGGAACTCCTGTTAGCTTTCACTTTCAGGGAAACATGATCACCCACTTTGAATTCTCTATGGATTTTTTTTTTATCAGCATAACTTTTTTGTCTGTCTTGGGCATCTTTCAAATTCTGCTTAATTTTTAACATTTGGTCCTCCATCTCCTTGAGCAACTTTGGCCCAACTACTACTCTATGAGCTAGGTTATCCCAACTTACTAGAGTATTGCACCTTCTGTTGTAAAGTGCTTCAAATGGGATCATCTTCAATGATGCCCGATACCCATTGTTGTAAGCGATCCTACTAAATGTAGGTAGTCTTCCCATTTTGATGGTTTATCCATCACATACATTCTCAACATATCTTCTATCACTCTATTCACCCTCTCTATCTATCCATCAGACTCAAGATGGTAAGTTGTACTAAAGTTTAGATTCATTCTGAATCCTTTGAACAATCCTTCCCAGAAATTCGAGGTGAATTTCGGGTCTCTGTCAGACACAATCATTTTAGGAATTCCATCCAATCATGCCACTTCCTTCATGAAAATATCAACGACATCTGTTGCCTTGTGATTAGTTTTTAGTGGAATAAAATGGGCAGATTTTGTAATCTTTTCCACCACCACCATAATCAAATCATGTATCTTGCCTATTCTGGGCAATCCCGTAATAAAATCCATTGTCACCACTTCCCACTTCCATTCAGGAATGGGCAAAGGTTGCAGCAATCCTGTTCGGTGCCTATGTTCTGATTTAACTTTCTGGCATTCCATACGTCTTTCGATGTATTCTGCTATCTCTTTCTTCATACCTGGCCAACGTATTGGCTCTTGACCGCTGCTACGATTTTATGATATCCAAGGTGCCCTGCATAAGGAACATTATGCATCTCATGAAAAATTATACGTTTCAAGTCCTGGACATTTGGTACAAAAATTATTTTCTTGTGTAGTAGTATTCCATCTACTCCCAACTTATAAATATCCATCTTTTGTGGTGTCTTACCTTGCGGTAATTTTGTTATCAATTCTTTGTATTGCAGGTCTATATTTGTAGTCTAAATAATTTTTCTTTTAACATCAGTATGGTACATGCTGATGGTTGTAGCACGTAGTTCATGCACCCTCCTACTGAGTGCATCAACCACTTTATCTTCTTTCCCCTTGATATGCTTTATATCAAAGTCATATTCTCTTAGAAATTTTAACCATCTGCTTTGCCTAGCATTTAGGTTTGGCTGATCAAATAAATATTTCAAACCATTGTGGTTTGTTCTTAGCTCAAACCTTTTCCCCATGAGATAGTGTCTCCATTTCCTCAGGGCATGCACTACGACTACCAACTCCAAATCATGAGTGACATAGTTTCTTTCATGCTCCTTCAACTTCCTTGATTCATAGCATATCACAAATCCATTTTGACTGAGGACTCCACCAAGTCCTTCATTACATGCATCTGTGCATACAATGAAATTTTCATTTGGGTCTACA
>JASDQU010241230.1:38243-49112 GCA_032191745.1 Picea mariana
CTATTAGAGACAATTAATTCTTCATTAAAATTTACTTACCCTGTAAATTCTGTTTTTACTTGGCCTAAATTATCGACCTAGTTAAACCAAGGATTAGTTCCCTTTAACTTTGGTAATCCCACATTTTAGGGTGAATTTAGTGTTAATTATTATATCTATACCCTGCCACATAAAATTATAATTTAATCATATTACAAATTTGTTCTTTTATTAATCATATTATAATATAATTCTATTTAATTATATTATAATATAAATAAATATATCAAAAAAGAATTTAGGATTTATCAATTAACACCAAAGTCTTCGGAATTCGACGAAAATTCCTCACCATGCTTTTAATAATATACCCAAATCTCCCGAATGTTGGAGTTCCGAAGAGGGTCCCACTTATATTATAAAGTGATACAAACATAATTAATTATATAAAATTATAATATAATTAATTACATTTAATGTTTATATCGATATTTGTGGAACCATTGGAACTGAAAAGGGAGGTTCGGGCCCTCGACCCTTTTGCTTTTACACTCTATCACCCCCAAACATCCCAGAGTCCCGAAGCTCCGAACTCCCAGAGTTTCGAAGTCCCGATCTCCTAGATCCCCGAACTCCCGAAGGGTCCATGGTTACACGTGATTTCACATTAAATATTAAATTTAGGAAAAAAAGAGGAAGGCCTGGTACTTTCTCACGTACAAATATCATAATAACTCATTTAAAATATATTATATTGCGTCTCTTTTGTAAATTGCGCCCAGGTTTATAAAAATCCCCAATATTATATTTAATATTAGAATGGGAGGGAGAGAGTTCTCCAGATCAACTCCTTCGGCTCTCCGACACATCCTTTATACTCAAGTCCCCCAGAGCCCTGGAGACTCAAAGCCCTGAAGTGGCCCCACTTATACACATTTCCACATTATTTAATATTTAAAAAGAGATGGCTTCATTCACGTGTAACCATTTTAATAAATATTAGTATCATATAATATATTATATTATACCTCTCGAAAATCTCACCCATGTTTAAACAATCTCTAATATTACATTTAATATTTAATATTGGAATGAAGGAAATATATCCAGGTCCACACCTTCGACTCTTCCACGTAATTCTTCATTCTCAAATAACCCGGAGTTCTAGAGTTCTGAAGGGGACCCACTTGTATTACAATGTGGTTTAAATACAATGAATTACTTTAGATTATAATATAATATATATTGTAATAAAGGTGTATTATATTAAATTATGTTAAATTGATCATATTAAATACCATACAATATAATTAATTATATTTCTTATCTATGCGACCATGCACAATGAAAAATAGGTTTTGTCCCTTCGACAACTTTGACTCGTGAGTTCCATCACCCCAAACACCCTGGAGCCTCAAAGTCCCGAAGACCACGATATGGTTAAATCATTTGGTCACGGTTTATTCCCTGGTGTGCTTGACATTAGAATAATATTAGATTATATTTTATTTTCGTCTCAGGTCTTTTACGGAACTTTTATCTCGATTTTCAGAATAATAATAATAATATTAGTAATAATGATAATAATAATATGTATATAGACATATATACATATATTTCCATATCCCTACACGGTTTTATTAACTGGAGAATTTAAATGAAACTATTTTCTCTTACAGCAAAAAAAGAAAAATGAAAATATAGTTTTCCAGTCTTTATAAGGGGATTTAATAAAATCTCTACTCCAAGGAAACTTCTCCATTTTGGAAATTAAAATATAATTATAATCTCTCCCTTATGGTGAACCTTCTGGTGAGTAAATGAGTAAATCTTGTTTCCTTATTACTGCGATTTACTATTCTTACTAAATTTAAGGAAATTGATCCTAAGATAGAGATTTACTTACATCCTACCATATTTAAAGGGATTCTTCCCTAATTTGTAGGGGATTTAACCCAAATTTAGCATAAATGTTTATTAATGCCCAAATAGAGTTTTGAGATATTTTGTATTTTAATTCTATTAGGAAATTTCATGTTTATTTCCTAATTATTTTTCCTTGATACCCATTTATAATGACTTTTAATGTTTTCCCATATTTGAGATTATTTCCTAAAGTCCACACAGATTTGATATCCTCTAAGATTTTTGGCATAAGATTTGAGGATAGACTAGAATAAAACAATAGTATGCAGAAATCACTCTCTCTATCTTTTGATGCTTAATACAGACTTCAACTTTTACTCCTCATTGCCTATGCATGATTTAAATTGTGAAACTCAATCAACCACAACATTCACTCGCAAAATTTTGGCCTAGGCAGTCACAAGGTGGAGTTGCTCCCAACATAAAACTTAACTGTAACATTTTTGCATTCACACCTAAATTCACAAGGCACTTTTAACAAAGAATTGAACTCATGTTACTCTAAAACACAATCTAGAATTTTCTCTGATCTAAACACTACAAAGATTTAACAAAATATACTTATATAGAAACTAGATAGTGTTGCAACTGATGAAATGGGTGCCCTTTTCCACCCAACCTAAGCACAACAACTCCTAGAAGGATTTACGACTGGCCATCCCCTAGCTATATCATGATTCTTTGAGAGATTTTCTTCCTTCTGTTCAGCAACAACCAGGGATGGAGATCACTCTCCTCTTCCCACAGGAACTTGGCAGATCAATTTTTTTCCACCAGTGATCTGAACCCGGGGGGTGATTAGTTTCTAATGATTGGATGATTTTGTAACTCTTTCAAAAGGGTTAGTTATATATCGTTTTAATTGAGCGATTTTCAATTAAAGGTAAAGTTGAAGTCTTATAAGCTTAAATCCAAAGTGAATAAAACCTCCTTAGTTTTTCCTGTGTGTTATATGTCATGCTTGCATTTAATATCCTATGTGCGAAAATTCATAGAAAAGCAACATAAGAACATAAGGCACATAATGAATATGACACTTCCCTTGATAACAAAGTTCACCCGATGTGGGCTACCTCTCCGGGACATGATCCAAAACTTGACCGCTTTATTCTCCTCACTCTAATGATGTCTCTCCTTTACAAGTTGGAAGGCCAAAGTCCCTTTTCGATGATGACAACAAGAGATTATAATGTGACCAGGAATGTATACAAGCTTCACAAGTTCTCATGTTCATGAGGCATCCATGATGTTGACATGGACATCATTTCCACATACTCAATTGGGGAGGTCCCGTGGTCAAACCCGCGAGCCTCCCTTTTTGGCACGTCATTCCACCAAAATACCAAACTTAGTGCTAGTTGGGGCGGACTGCAACCAAGTTTGGTGGACTGCTAGTTGGTGTTCGAATATGGTGGATGTCTTCCAGACTTGGTGAATAGACTTAGCCCATATATGGTGGGGTTTGCCACCAGATTTGGTGGAACGACCGCTAATTTTGGCCAACCCATTTTTAAATTTGAATTTCGGTTTTCTGGCCCTCATTGGGTGTTTGACCGTTGCCACGTGGTAGCCCATGACTGGGCCACGTGGTGGCCATCCATTGGCCCACCTAGTACAATCATCCACCTATGTGTCCCTGCCATGTGTTGTCTGATGGATGGTGCCAAGTGTCAATCTGTGAGAGGGCTACGTGGCGACCATCCATTGGCCCACCTGGTACAATCATCCACCTATGTGTCCCTGCCATGTGTCATCCGGTGGATGGTACCAAGTGTCAATCTATGACAAGGCCACGTTTCTTCTCCTGGGTGGTGCCACATAGTGTCACTTGAGGGTGCCACGTGTCAAAATTTTGTTTGCCCATTTGGCGGCCAAAAGTGCCAAATCATCATGCCAGATGGCACGTTGTCATTAGTCCACGTCAGCATGATGATGTTACTGCCATGCATCTGTATGGATGGCATCTCAGTTGTACGGTCTGGAAAGTCACCTTCCACGTCACTGTACAGACTGCCATGTGGCACGATCCAATTGGTCCACGGATCGACCCAAAAATGCCAAATTTGGGTGACATGTGGCTGCTCTGGTGCTGCCATGTCATCATGTTGACGTCAGCATGCCACGTGTCACCTTCTTGCTCCTGCCACGTGTGATGTATGAATGCTAATGTCATCTGTACGGATGATGGCGTCAGTAGTACAGATGCTGACTCATCCTTACTGATTGGGCTAGGTTGACCAAACTTTGACCGCGAATATCTTTCAATTTGTAACTCCATTTGACGTGTTGTTTGCATAGTTAGAAATCTTGTGACGTGCTCTTCGCGATCATGCCATTTTCACATAGTTTTGGAAATTTTTATTTTTTCCCTTTCTCTGCCTACTGAGGCCATTTTGATCTTCCTGGGACACTTATGAAACTTTTGTGATGTTCCCTGGATCACGCCTCCCAAGTGAAATGACTTTTTGTCCCAAAAAGTCTTTACATTATAAGTTTCATGTCCATTGGACTTGCAATAAGAAACCCATACCCAAACAACCTCACAAGCCTTAACAATATCAACATGTGTCAGAAAAGAAGTGATCAACAATTATCACTTTTACATAATACCCTTCTATGGGGTCTGAATCACAACATGAGATTTAAAAAGATGGCCATTCTCGACTAACTCAAGGATTCCCCCCATTCGTTTAGCCATTATGCCAAACATGTCCTCTTTACCAAGTTGTCCTTTCTCTGGTAGTTGGTCTTCTATTGGTGGTGGATTTCCTTGCAACACTTCCTGACTAGTTGTCTCCCTTGGAGGTGTTTGCCTGTTCTTCTTTTTCCTCTTTGGACGTAGATATGGATGTAAGGCCCAATAGGTGGCCTCATAATGCCCATCTCTGCTACAATGGTTGCAGTATTCTTTCTCCTTCAGAGGTGCATTTCCCTTGCTCTTTCGTGTGTGTGGAAAGTAATCTGCCATGCTCGTCCTTCTCCTGGTTGCCATAACCTTCCTGCACAAAGATTTTTTCTTCCAACACTGGGATACTGCGTGGTTATTCAATCCACAAAAAGTGCATAGTATTTGATGCCACAAGATCTGTTTTATATGATTAACATGCTTATAATCAAATGGCATTTTAGAGTTTTGAGATTTCTTATACCTCGGTGAGTTTCCTTTGGAGTCAGACTGGCAAGAAGAGTTGGTCTCAACTCTTTCATTGTGATGCTCATCTCTTTCTAGAGATGTCTCAAATCCTTGATCATGAGAATTTGTGCTCTCGGCCTGCACTGAATCAATTTCATCTCCTGATGACTTGTTGACTTCTGGAGTCTCAATGATTGTCCTAGGGTCTTCTTCTCGATTGGTTTTGGAGCTTTCTCCAAAATCCTTTGGGACGTAGCCTATCCCAACATATGAAGTCCAAACCACTATGGGATACTACGTGGTTATTCAATCCACAAAAAGTGCATAGTCTTTGATGCCACAAGCTCTGTTTTATATGATTAACATGCTTATAATCAAATGGCATTTTAGAGTTTTGAGATTTCTTATACCTCGGTGAGTTTCCTCTAGAGTCAGACTGGCAAGAAGAATTGGTCTCAACTCTTTCATTGTGATGCTCATCTCTCTCTAGAGATGTCTCAAATCCTTGATCATGAGAATTTGTGCTCTCGGCCTGCACTGAATCAATTTCATCTCCTGATGAACTATTGACTTCTGGAGTCTTAATGATTGTCCTAGGGTCTTCTTCTCAATTGGTTTTGGAGATTTCTCCAAAATCCTTTGGGACGTAGCCTATCCCAGCATATCAAGTCCAAACCACTACCTCAATGGGATCCACAATACCTTGGCCATTGGTTCTAAGATCTCCTCCTTCGTATCCAATTTTTATCATTAACTTTAAGCCAATGCAAGAAGCATGTTGTTCAAGGATTTCAAAAGAATCATCAACATTAATCAAGAGAGGAACTATGCATGGTTTATTTACCTCCACCTCAGACTGGGACTCTTGGTCTGCTTCTTGAGCTTTGTCCAGTTGTTCCTGGTGAGAAGGATCAATGGAATATGCTTATAGGAATCCTCCTTGGTTTCAGGATGCATGTAGGTCATCTTCATTTGTTTGAAAAAGTGTGCATGCATTTGCACTATCATGCTTTCTGTCATAACTGGTGAAGTTTCCATGGTCACAAGATGGTCTGATCACCGTCTCATTCGTAGAGCCTTCCTCTATATGCATCTTCATGGCTTGCGATTACTCTTGCAACCTTTGGTTCTCTTCTTCTGCAACATGCAACAATGTCTTCAATCCAACATTCTTTGCTTGAAGCATTTGGTTGAGCTCTTGAAGCTCATCGAACCATGACTCTTTTGGCGATCTTGCCATCCTTAGCTTCAACACCTGCAATCGGTATCAAGCCTCCTCTGATACCACATGATCTGAACTCGGGGGGTGATTAGTTTCTAATGATTGGTTGATTTTGTCACTCCTTCAAAAGGGTCAGTTAAATATCATTTTACTTGAGCGATTTGCAATTAAAGGTAAAGTTGAAGTCTTATAGGCTTGAATCCAAAGTGAATAAAAACTCCTTAGTTTTTCTTATGTTTTATATGTCATGCTTGCATTTAATATACTATGTGTGGAAATTCATAGAAAAGCAACATAAGAACATAAGACACATAATGGATATGACACTTTCCTTGATAACAGAGTTCACCCGATGTGGGCTACCTCTTCGGGTCATGCTCCAAAAATTGACCTCTTTATTCCCCTCACTGTAACGATGTCTCTCCTTTACAAGTTGTAAGGCCAAAGTCCCTTTTTGGTGATGACAACAAGAGATCATAATGTGATCAGGAATGTATACAAGCTTCACAAGTTCTCATGCTCATGAGGCATCCATGATGTTGACATGGACATCATTCCCACATACTCAATACATAAAAAGAGGAAGAATAAAAGATGATCCCCATCACTATGGAGCCATCAAGTGCCTTAGATATGCTGCTCAAATCCAAGCATAAATATGCAGGCCATACAAAGATCCTGAAACCATGAGATTTAAAATTGCTTCATTGGCCACTTATCATGCAAGTGCCACAATTTCTCTGTCACATATAACTGATTGGTTTGATGTGGAAGAACAGAAGAAAATAATAGATAGAAGGAATAATTTAATCTTGTTGCCTTGCTGCAGCCTCTCCATGCTCCTTTAGACCTGTAACACACATGCTATGCTGCAACACTTAATGACAAAATAACATAATGAAAAGCATGCTTACATTGGCTTCTCCAGAACTTAGCTTGATGATCTGAAGCTCTGCTACAAAAACAGACCTCGCCATTGGATTCGCTTTGTCGAATTACCTAGAAACGACTGTCAAATCGTCTCCATTGGACATAGTTACATTCAGGCCCTTTTTGGACCTCCTACTCGATCCACGTGCAACTCCATGTCATTAATACTATGTACTCTGCATCAGTATTCGTGTCACCGTACGGATTCGTACGAGCTAGGCACGCTCTCCTTCCTCACGTGCATTGATAGACCGTGTTCTTAAATTAAATCCAGGGTGAATTTACCAACTCAACCATTTGGCCCAATGGTTCGTGGATGGTTAAAATAGTGTTATGGTTAGGGAGGTCCCGTGGTCAAACCCACGGGCCTCCCTTTTTGGCGCATCGTTCCACCAAAATACCAAACTTGGTGCTAGCTGGGGCGGAGTGCAACCAAGTTTGGCAGACTGCTAGTTGTTGGCCGAATATGGTGGATGTCTGCCAGACTTGACGGATAGACTTAGCCCATCTACGACAGGATTTTCCACCAGATTTGGTGGAACCATTGCTAAGTTTGGCAGAAAGGGGTTGGTCATTGGCCAACCCATTTTAAAATTTGAATTTCGGTTTTCTAGCCCTCATTGGGCTTTTGACCATTGCCACATGGTAGCCCATGACTAGGCCATGTGGCAGTCATCCATTGGCCCCCGTGGTACAGTCATCTGTCTATGTGTCCCTGCCACGTGTTGCCTGGTGAATGGTGCCAAGTATCAATCTATGAGAGGGCCACATGGATGCTCCTGGGTTGTGCCACATGGCGTCACCTGGGGTGCCATGTGTCAAAATTTCACTGGCCCATTTGGCAGCCAAAAGTGCCAAATCAACATGCCACGTGGCACGTTGTCATTGGGCCACGTCAGCATGCTGACGTCGCTGCCATGTGTCTGTATGGATGCCACCTCAACTATACATTCTACCATGTCACCATACGATCTTCCACGTAACTATATATATTGTATGGACTGCCACGTGGAATGATCTGATTGGTCCACAGATCGACCCAAAAACGCCAAATCTAGGTGACACGTGGCATCCTCTGGTGCTGCCACATCATCATGTTGACGTCAACATGCCATGTGTCTCCTTCCTGMTCCTGCCACGTGTGTTGTAYGGATGACAACGTCATCTGTACAGATGATTATGTCAACAGTACAGATGCTGACTCATCCTTGTTGAGTGGGCTAGGTTGACCAAACTTTGACCGTGAATATCTTTCAATCYGTAACTCTGTTTGATGAGTCGTTTGCGTCGTTAGAAATATTTYRACTTGCTCATCGCAATCATGCCATTTTCATGGAGTTTTGGGAACTTTGATTTTTTCCCTTTCTCTACCTGCTAAGGCCATTCTGACCTTCCTAGGACACTTCTGAAACTTCTGTGATGTCCCCTAGATCCATTCGGATCAACCAAGCAAGGGAGTCTGMAATGAGTGCTACCTTAKTCACTCATCTTCTCTGCAACCTCGTTTATCATCTTGGATTGAAAATGCTGCCCAACAATTCCTTTACTGAGAAACCAATTCATTTTTCAGTTCTCTTCTGAACTAGAGAGTTGCACACTCTCTCCCTCTTCATAAATGGTCACTAGACCCATTCCCCTTGCATCCCCTTTTCTGCCCAAAAATTTCCTACCTTTTCTTTCCTTCCTCAGCACAATTTTGTGGGTCTAATTCCCAATTTCGTGGTTCAGGTTAGGAATTTTTCCAGATGGGTACTCTGCCCATTTCCTCATTGACTCTTGAGGAAGACTTCCCAACTACCAGTTTGACTGGTAATTAAATCCTCTGGGTCAGAGGACTGTTATGGGTCCAAACAATTTAAATCTAGCAGAGTACTGGTCTGGTAGGGGTCATCTCAACCATTATTGGTTCCCCTCACCATCTCTCTCATGCATCATGATCTACTTTGGGAACCCCTTCAGTAGTTATGCAACACTTTCCATTTTATTTAGTAACAAAAATATATACATTGCCTTCTATAATAAAAGATTCATTATTTCCAACATCCACACATAATCAGTTTTCCCATAGTCTTTTAGTAGGCTATAGTTATATTTAGAAACTAGGGGAAACATGGGTATTACACATTGACTGACTCGAAATAATATTTACTCATTCAAGTCAAACCTAAATGTTTAATGGAATGCCATGACATAGATTTATTGTGATTGTTTAAAAAAATAAGGAGCACTTTAACGAAGGATGAGGGCTTATCATCCAAGATCTAGATTAGATAATCAATCAGTTTATCATATAAGATCTGGACTAGACAAAAAACATAGTTGGGGTCATCTCTAATAACAATGATGATCATATTGAATTATCATTAAATTTATGTTTATTAATATTTATATTATTTTATACACTTTGTAACATCCCAATTAGATTAATTAAGGTAAATTAAATCATTAATGTACTGAAAGTAAATTTATTTAATCATCAATCTATCTAMGTAAATTAWTTATTGAAATTATTTATTATTTGAACTATGTAATGTAACAAAAATAACASGGGAGGGGATTATTTTATTGTACTATAGGTAAGTAAAGAATTATTGWCAAAAGATAAGTCAGGTGGGAAATTAATGGGGGGAAGGATTCAAGAGAGGAGGATAAGGAAAAGGGGCTTGGACTTGGAGAAGGGAGAAAGGATTTTATTTGGAGGGGAKAAGGAGAAACCAAGAAGAGGAGAAAGGATGCAACATTTATTTGGGGTTTTTTTACTAGTGGACTGGAGTTGTTGGGATTTTGGGCTCGGGGGCCAGGAAATATGATTTCCTGGAGCTAGGGAGCCGGAGAGGCTTTGTTTCTAGCTRGCTGGGAGGATTCAATTTCAGGCCAGTTATGAAGACAAGTGATCAACATGAAAATAAAGTGACAAATTGAAAAGGGCAAACTTCTCTTCAACAAACATTTCACTAATTTTAATTATTATTGTTTTTATTAAATAAAAGTTAAAAATGCATACCTATAACCTRAGATTTAATTGTTTGTATATTAGAACAGAGCCAAAAATTAGAATCAGAAATGTGATATTAGATTTACTCGATGAATATAGAAACATAATTTAGATAACAAATTTATTGTTAAAAATCTGAACCCTTGATATAAGGGAGGAGGCTCTACATATGGTATCAGAGCTCGATTTCAAAACTGAAACCCATGGCTTACCCACTCTCTTATGGCTTGAAAGTATACTATCTAGTCAAAAACAATAACTGGACATGCAACCCAAAAACCCTTTAAGTAACCTTAAATAACCGAGAAATTTTGTTAACAACTCATAAAGATTTAAAGACCAACAATTGGAACCTCAACTCCAAGTACATGGAAAATAAGTCTACCATGTCATGAAACCCTAAGTGAACTACCTAGAAGAATATTGTAGGGCAAAGTGTACATATAACCCAAATGATTAAATGACGAGTAGAATGGAGGAGTTATGCAAATTGTCCCATCGTCCCATCTCCTATCCCAACCACATGTTCATGTAAAATTAAAAAAAATTCACAATGTTAGATAAAAAGAAGTATATCTAAGTCTGTATATACTCTTGTATATAAACACCAGTTATGTTATTAAAAAAAAAGGTGTAGTTTTAAATTATGTTTTATTGTTTAAAAAAAAACAACAAAAAATCTAT
>JASDQU010241231.1:9623-19876 GCA_032191745.1 Picea mariana
GAAATATTCTTCAATAAGCTAGTTATGAATTATCAAATCAAAATCTGAAGGCCATTCTTGGAGATGAAAGTCAAAAGGGAATTTTTTGACTAGATTTGGTCATTTTCAAGGGAACAATGATGGGGATCAAATGACACATCACCCAATTCAAATTTTATCTTTGGAGGACCAAATCAAACAGCCTTGAGAGGCTAAAACTGCACTTCATCAGCAATCTACTATTTTTAGAGATCATTAAATAGGACCTTTCCTATTTTGTTTTGATTTTCCATTCTAGATCCATTTTTATAGGATCTCATTCTACACTTGTTGTATCTGTTTTGATTTGATTATTTTTGGTAAATCTGATCCATCTTTCAAGGATCTAGATTTCATCTTGTAAGGCTATAAAGCCAAAAACATTTGGAGTACTAAGGGGTTCAAACTGGGATACATTTTTGTGCTATTGTATAGACTCTTTTGATATGATAAAATTGCAGTCCCCTTTCGCTTTCAATATCAGAAATATCCATGTTTCCATTTCTGTACTTCATTTCAGTTTATTTTAGCTTATGAAGACTGTTATCTCTTTATTGAGCTCATAGATTTGAATTGAAGGATTTTCTTTCTGTCTTGTATTAATCCTTACACCCAACTGTATTTGGCAATCAAGATTAGTGTTCTTCATCCCCCCTTTCAAATTACTTGATCTAATTATTGTTTCCTGAAAGCACTTTTTCTTTAGAAGTATGATGAGTTGTCTATTACAGTGATATTTAAAGACCCCATTATTCCAAGCATATTTACACATTATTTTGAGTTACCAAGCATCCTTAGACTACAACTCTAAGGAGTTTCTTGGAGTGATAACAAATTGGCGTCGTTGCCAGGGAGAGGAGATCGAAGCTCGGCTTCCTTGGGAGAACGACATAGCAGATCTAGTTCTTGATGATAGACAAGAAGTAGACACTATCAGTTGTACATCATCTATCTGGTGACTCCATGAAGGGTGAATTCAGTGGCGACTCCATTGTTCAGAAATCTGTTGGTGACTCCACTGGTATGACATGAACAAGATATTAGCTAAGAGGTATGCCTTTTGTGATTTTTCAAAGATTGTTGGTTTCCCTAATCCAGTACCTAGTAGGGATGAATGGGAATGCAGCCTTCCCAAATTTCGAGGAGAAGAAGGGGAAGTGCCAGCTGAACACTTGTTGGATTTTCATGAGTTTATTCATCGACTCCAGATCATACATGAAGATGTTAAGATTAAATTGTTCAAGTATTAATTAGAGGGGATAGCCCTTGATTGGTGCAGGTCTCTTCCAGCTTCAAGCATTCACTCATTGGCAAGTTTTCATTATGCTTTCCATTCATTTTGTAAAGATGAATTTCCAGCTAAAAGTCTCTTTGAAGATTGTTGTGGTGAATTTGAGAAGCAAGTTCAACAGGAAGTAGTCCTTTCTTCTATTTGTCAAAATGATTATTATGAGAATTGCATAGATGTCTCTGTCACACCTGTTGCCTTTGATTTGCATGAAGGATCAGTTATAGAAGAGCATTGTTCTCAAATTTTTAAAAGGGTTTCTCATGGTGTATTTTCACCTGAAAGAAAAGAGGAAGATCAGGAGATTGTTCATTTTCCTATGCAAAACAAGGGAGTGTTGGATTCACTTGTATTTGATGAGGAACAATACTGTCATCTGGAAACTCCCACAGTAGATATTGAAACTTCTGCAACTGACATTGAAAAGTCATCTACAGAAATCAGCAAGTTTGCATGCACCGTACTTGAACCTAGATCTGCAGACAACAACAAACCATTCATCATCAAAAATACAGTTAGTTTGCAGCCATGTTCAGATTTACACACAGTTGAAGGTGGCAGCTATTCTCGGAAGAAGGGTATGCAGAGATCTTCTGATGTTCAGTCGAAGCAACAAGAAGAAGTGTTTTCTTATAGTGTCATTGATCCTTTTGCTGATTATTTAGAGTATTCGAACAGCATAAATGTCAAATTGTTCTTGTCAAACGAAGGTTGGTTATGCTGCACTTTCAAATTGTATATCAGTATTCTATGTTTTCCCACATTCATCATTTCCAGATCAGAAGTTTTACCAGTTATTCAGATACTTGTATGGCTTCATTGGAAGCATGATTTCACCTGATCTGGAAGCAGTACAGTGGTTAGAGTAGGAGTAGATAGAAGAATAAGCTCTTTTCTTTGAGCAAGTAGATTACTCTCAGTTTTCTTAATTAGGCAAAGAGACTCCCTTTTCACGCTTAATGGCTCGATCTGGATCATCCCTCCATGATGCGGTTACTCAGTCAGCCTCGAAGTCATCCATCAATCTCTCAGGTGTTTGTTGCAAATTCATAGAAATGTGATTTTTTCCCAAGGAAGTTTTTCTGGGTTTTCACCAGCTTATTGGTTTTGAAATCCGCTAGTTAGCTCTTGAAAGCTTTCCTTTTCACCAGCTAAAGGGGTAGATTCAGGAAAAATTAGCTAGTGAAACCTGTTTCATGGCAGCAAAATTGTATTTTTGCCCAGATTGACTTTTTCCCAACCAAATATTTCGAGGATGGTTTCTAAAGATGCAGAAAACCTTGGAGAGCAGTCACAAAGATCAGAAGGTTTCGAGCTCTAGTTCATCTAGATGAAAAATAAATATGAGATTGCATGGAGGGTGTATTGCTAATATCTGTTCCTGGTAGCATTAAATGGGTAAAGATCATATTGATCAGAACATGTACCTCCCTAATAATGTTCTTTCCATGTGAAATGGGTTCCATGCCTATCAAAAGCTCAAGAAGAACCACACCAAAACTATATACATCGCTCTTATCAGTCAGCTATTGATACATGCTCTGGAGCTGAACCTTCCATATCTGGTAATGAAACAAGCTTTGAGAGTCCAAAATCTGCAACCCTTGCATTGAATTTATCATCTACTAGGATGTTGCTTTCCTTTATGTCACGACCAAAAATGCAAGGCACTTTACAGACAGATTTTGGCTCCGCTTGTAGTTGATATTCTTAAGGAGGAAATGGGTAATTGCCCTGCAGTTGAGTTTGATATAATACCAGGAATGCTTATCAAGGAGGTTGCTTACAGTTCTATTGGAGTTACTCATTATGAACTGCCCAAATATTTAAGCTTCAAAGCATGGTTTGAAGGAGTGCTTTTCCCTGAGCTGCATAACACACATTCAAATGGACGCATAATTCATCGCAGGGTTGCATTGATTTTGGGCCAGTGGGTATTTGAGATCAAAGGTGAGATCAGAAAGCTTGTATATTGTGCATTGCTGGGTTTGCTCCAAGATAAGGATTTAGTTGTGAAACCTGCATCTTGTTGATCTTTGTGTTTTCTCATGGAGGATGTCCAGTTCTATGAGGAAGACTTTGTGGAGTATGTACCAGCATGTTTGGACATGTTCTTTCAGACTATGCAGAACGTGCAAGAGTTTGACTCAAAGGTCTGTAATGAATCGAGTGATGAATGTCTGCTAAGAATTCAAGTTATACTCGCAGTGAAAATTTTCATGGTGGCTCTTGGTCCTCGGTCACCTATGTACTATAACATGTTGGTACCTATTCTACAGTTTAGTACTGATATAAATAGTCCAGATGAACTCAATCTCTTGGAGGATGGAGTGTTGTTATGGGAGGCTACCCTCAATCATGCACCTTCAATGGTTCCACAACTGCTGGATCTTTTTCCAAATATTATAGCTATTATCGAGAAGAGCTTTGAACATTTACCGGTTGCAGTGAAAATCATTTAGTGCTACATCTTTTTAGGTGGAGTGAATTTACTGCACCTGCATGCTACAGGTGTGGCTAAAGTTTTGGATGAGGTTGTTGGAAATGTTAACGAGAAGGGAATGCTATCCACTCTGCCAGTTATAGAAATACTTGTTCAGTGATTTCCTGGAGATGTGCCTCCTCTTCTAAGTAGAATATGCCCACCCCCCGAGTTGGGCATGCAGGTGACACGATTGGTGAAGTTTACATGTTATCATTGCAAGTTGATTAGAAATAGCTGCCGAAACATCATCTATATGCTCGGGCTGTCAGTTATCATTAACTTGGGTATGGTGCAGAATTTCATGAGGGATCATGTCATAACAAACTCGAGATTGCATACGGATCTTATGGAGAATGGTATTGAATGTTATGATGTCATATTTGAATTAGAATATGGTTAATTGTTCATTATTTCATGCATCAAGTTCAGGTATTGTTTAGCAGATCAAACAACCGAAATTCCCTCATACAGGTGCATAATTACAGCTCCAGATTCGTTCAAGTGGCAAAAGATGGTTGAAACTCTAGTTTGGAGAGCAAACTCATCATACAGGTGTGCGTTTCAATTATCAAATGGCTTAAATTTTGGTTCTGTGATCAACACTTGAACAATTATCGCCTCAAATATCTGCTTCTGTTAGTTGAGTCACAGTTTTTGCTTAGTCTCTGCCTAAATTGACTGAATGTTGCCTATATTCTCTATGTGTTTAAGATTTTCATTACACTTGAACTCCAAATCTTTCCAATAATCATTGAGTCTGTTCTCAAAAACACACTGACTGATTAGCTCGAATTAGACGTCCTCAATTGCACTGTCAGTTATCTCTTTAATTGTTGAGTTGATTCATAGGTCATAACCCTGACTCATGTCTGTTATCTAAAACTCCTCCTATTTACTGAGTCATGGTTGATTATTTGTCAAAATTTAAAGACCTATTATCTCGTCAAAACCTTGATTCGATGCTTGCCTAAATATATGATTTTGTTTGTTGAGTCATAGTCTACTGTTAAGCTGTACCCTTGATCTTGACATAGACTCTTTGATCCATGGAGAAAGGAAGTCTGTCTATCAATTGCACACATAACTCCTGGTTTTGAGGGACACATCAAAAATCATTTATGGCAAAATCAGGACCGGCCTTAAGGGGCGAAGTTGATGGTGTTTGGTATTTGGAGGCACATCCAGAAGTAGTAGAACATTTCAAACAGGTAGGTGTATTCACCTATTGTGAGAAACTAACTAGTTTTCATCAGAAATTAGCAGAGTCCTTTGCACTTGCATATGATGGAAGATCTTCCAAGATAGGAAAAGAAGAATTCATCATTGATGAAGCTTCTATAGCAGATTTTACAGGTCTTCCAAGGATTGGAGATTGTTGGTTCAAATCTACAGTGCCATCCAACATTGAGTTCAGGTCTTATCTACTTCCCATTCACAAAGACTTGATTTGGAAGAAGGATATTCCCATGTTCTTTTTGGATCCACATTGGCAGGCATTGCTGAAAGAAATCTTTGTATACATTACCTGTGAGGGCCGATACAACAGAATAATGTTTTATCATTTTAAACTTCTCAATCATTTCACAGGCAGAGAACCTATCAACCTACAAAACTCTGACTAAAATGGAAAGACAAGTTAAGGTTAAACCAACAAAAGTTGCTAGCAGACTGTCTCACCAAGGGCTCATTACCCTTCTTGTCAAAGAAGCTTTGAAGAAGAAACAGGTTTACTGGGATTTCTTCCTCTTTTGGCACGAATTCCAAACTGAGAAACCACCAGAGGAGGAAGCCAAACAGACCAGTGGCAGGAAAAGCATCACACCTAAAAGTAGTCAGAGGAAGAGAAGAGCCATTTCTCTTCTACCACAGCAAGAGCAACCCTCTTCATCTAAAAGGAAGATATCTAAGAGAAAGTTGTCATTTGACAAGGCAGAAGATGCACCTATAGAGGGTAATCTTCTTAATCTACCTTACTCTGACTTAGATCCAGAAACAGAGTAGCTAAATGAACCGGGTACACAACAGCAACCTACAGAGGGTGAACAATATCCTGATCTCCCTACTCCTACCCCTCCAGAGGAGCATTAACCTCCAGAGATAGCATAGTCATTTGCTAAACCTACTGTATCTAAAGCCAACAAGATAAATCAGTTGTTGAAAGAGTTGTACAACTTGAAACATTCAAAGAAACAAGTCAAGTTACATAATGCACAACTCTTGGACAGAAACATTGAGCTTTATGACAAGAGCCAAGAAGTCAAGCAGAGACATGAGAAGACAATTGAAAGAAACAAGCTACTAATGAAAGAGAATGCATCTTTGTATAAAAAAATCAGAATTATCATATTGCAGTTGAAGGAACAAGTAGTCCCAGCAGCTAGACCACTTGGACTAAAGGCCCTTGCTCAAATTGCTACTTCTATGGAAGGAGAGTTGCAAGCTGAAACCCATCAGGAGGAGATTACAAGTAAATAGAGAGAGGAGCTTCATCTAGCAAGCCATGAGGTATTTGTACTCTTGCAGGTAATCAAGATTCATGAAATTTTTATTTTTGGGTAAGTTTCTATTTTTGGTGGCTTAGGTGAGCCTGTGTGTGGTCATTAACCACTGAAACAGAGTAGAAACAGAATTTTAAGGGATCTGCTAAATAGCCAAAGACATAAATGCAGGTTGTAAACATTGCTGGGACTGAAAAGGTTGAATAAGTCCATGGCCCAATTCTAAAGGCACAAGGTCTGCTAGGTTCTTGGAGACCTCACAGGGAGGTATCCATCCCAGTTGGAGCCAGATGTTAGCGATCAAAAATGCACTGGCATTTTTGAAAGAATGATGCCTAATCTTGTAGGGAATATTTAACTAGCTTCCCAGGGTCCAAATGTAGATTTGAAAGCACCATTGGAAATCTTAGGATTTGTAGATGTCGATTGACTATTTAAGCATGCAAAACTGACTCTCCATGACTAAGAAATTTGATTTTGAAAAAATATGCACTTTCACCAGCGTAGAAGGCAGAATCATAACTAGTTAGCTGGTGAAAGCTCCACCTTTCACCAGCTAAGGAGATGATTTTTGGGTAAATTAGCTGGTGAAAGCCTGTCACGGCCAGAATAGCCAAATTTTTTCCCAAATTGGGATTTTTTGGGTTTGAATGGTTTGAAATCTTCTTCAATAAGTTGGTTATGAATTATCAAATCAAAATCTAAAGGCCATTCTTGGAGATGAAAGTCAAAAGGGAATTTTTTGACTAGATTTGGTCATTTTCAAGGGCAAAATGATGGGGATCAAATGACACATCACCCAATTCAAATTTTATTTTGGAGGACCAAATAAAACAGCCTTGGGAGGCTAAAACTACACTTCATCAACAATCTACTATTTTTAGAGATCATTAAATAGGACCTTTCCTATTTTGTTTTGATTTTCCATTCTAGATCCATTTTTATAGGATCTCATCCTACACTTGTTGTATCTGTTTTGATTTGACTATTTTTGGTAAATCTGATCCATCTTTCAAGGATCTAGATTTCATCTTGTAAGGCTATAAAGCCAAAGACATTTGGAGTACTAAGGGGTTCAAACTGTGATACATTTTTTTGCTATTGTATAGACTCTTTTGATATAATAAAATTGCAGTCCCCTTTCGCTTTCAATATCAGAAATATCCATGTTTCCATTTCTGTACTTCATTTCATTTTATTTTAGCTTATGAAGATTGTTATCTCTTTATTGAGCTCATAGATTTGAATTGAAGGATTTTCTTTTTGTCTTGTATTAAGCCTTACACCCAACTGTATTTGGCAATCAAGATTAGTGTTCTTCATCCCCCCTTTCAAATTACTTGATCTGATTATTGTTTCTTGAAAGAACTGTTTCTTTAGAAGTATGATGAGTTGTCTATTACGATGATCTTTAAAGACCCCATTGTTCCAAGCATATTTACACATTATTTTGAGTTACCAAGCATCCTTAGACTACAACCCTAAGGAGTTTCTTGGAGTGATAACAGATGCAACAAATGAACATATGATTAGGGTGGTTGCAAGAATGAGTGCCAGGGAAAAAATGGGCATTCCAGTATATGAGGGAAACCTGGATATTTGTTATAACCCTAAATTGCACCACACATGCTTACCTGGCATCAGGCCAACTCATACCCCTTCTTTCCCAAAAAACTACTGAACAACTCTTCTAAAAAATCCATTTTTAAAAGTACACGCTAGCTGGCCCACTACAACCCGCGTGTATCTAAAAGTAAACGCTAACAGGCCCTCTACAGCCCGCGTTTACCTTCAGAATCAAGAAAAAAAAGGAAAGTTTCCGACGGGACAAAAAGCTATGGGTCAGTTAACTGAAACTCCCGGCCATGCATGGCCAAGGGTTCATCCAAAACCCTAGCTCCTTCTAGCTTATAAAAGAAGGGGTAGGGGTACCATTTGGAAGAAGGAAAATTATAGTGAAGAAACTCTGCCCATTTGCCAAATCCATTTGTCCCAACCCTTTAGCCTTTCCTCAAGCCTAAGGAGAATTAACGCAAAGCAGTTGGAGGACAAAGAAGAGGAGGAGCCCAGGATCAGGACCAAGGAGCGGTGGCCGGTCTCAACTTTGATTGTAAGTTGATTCATTTTGAAAATAATAAAAGAATACTTTTCCCGTCCCAATGCATGAGTTATTTATGATTTGTGCAATTTACGCTTAATTTCTAACCCTCAAGTAGAAAAATAGCATGCATGCGTAGTGTTTTGTCTTGATTGCAGGTGAACTCTGGAAGGAGCAGCGCAAGTAAGCGGGCAAAGCGCAACGAAGGATCTACACCAAACATCAGTAAAAAGGTTAGTAGTTCTTTTCCATGCATGTGTCTTGAAAGAGAGGTTTAAGTTTTGGGTGGTAGGTTAAAAGGTCATTTCTTTAAGGTCAAAATATGCATGCAAATCAGACCTTAGTTTGCTAGTCCGTAGGGTATTATTTCCCAACAACAGAATTGGCGACTCCACTAGGGAGATTTACTCTTTAGGGTTTTCGGATTTAGTTGAGGTTTTTGGTTAGTTTAAAAGATTAGATTGTCTGTTTCTTTGTTTGTCTATTTTCTGTTAGGTCAAAGCTAGCAGGGAACCTGGTTATTTATACCAGTTTTTCCTTGACTGTGCTTGACGGTAATTATCAGGACACACAGAGGTACATGCGGCCTGCATAAGGCGTGCACGCGTGTGACCCATGCCCTAATCTATTACATCCCACGTGTGAACGCTTGCTGTAGAGGTTTCAGTAGCGTGTAGGAGTCAGAGAGCTTAAGAGACAGTCCTCCTCTTCCCTGTCAGAATTATACATTCTCAGGGGGATTTCTGGATCCTGTCTGAGTCTTTCTGGTTCAAAGTCTTGTCTCAGTTTGCTTTATTGCATTTTGTTATTCTTTGCAATTATTTTTCTGTTCTTTTAAAGAAGAAGCATCCAAGCCTTCAAGAGACCCTGGTTGTCAATACCAGAGGCCTTTTCCAGGTCTGGGTTGTCTGTGTTTAGTTTTTTCTTAGAGTTTATACATACACGTGGCATGTGCAAGTGCAGCCAGCGGGTACCCACGCTCTGTTATAGCTCAGCACGCGTTTGCAGGCGTGCTTTTTCAGTGACAGTAGCGGGCTTGACTGGTTGCTTTTCAATCAAGGTGGGGTAGTCATCCCCTCCTGTGGTGAGAAGTGTTCCTCTCAGGGGTTTGAATCTAGGGTTGCACAGTCAGAAGGTTAGGGCCTCTTACGCTTAGCCTGTTTTTTCTTAGTTGATAGTTGATAGAAAAGATAAAAAAAAAAAGAAAAATTTTGTTTTATGGTTTTTAGACAAGTGTAAGAGTCGGTACTTTCTTGATTGCCATTGGGTGTCTTTGCTCTGCTTCTTTGCGATCTGTGATTTAAGCTAGAATTTTGTTTTGTTTTCTTGGTTTTGTGCTTGTCGGCATTTTCCCTTTGTTGCTTCATTTAACACTTAAATAAAATATATATATATATATCTCTTTTCCATTTTCTTCATTGTTTGAAGATTGTGTTTCTGCATCGATAGCTAGGGAGAAGTCTTTTTGTTCATAAGTTTTTGGCAGTGCATTTAGAGCATAAGTAGCTCGTAGTCAAGCGAAATTCCTTTATGTTTGCTGCATGAAATCCTAGAAAAATTGAAAAGAAAAAGAAGTCTTTCTTGGTAAAAAGTTGTTGATTTTTGCATTTAGTAAAAGTCTTTTGTTTCCAGCATTTTTTCATTTGTTTTTTCTTTGAGTCTTTACACATCATCAGTTTCACCTTCATACCTTGTGACGTAAAAAATCCCATAAAAGCAATGCTAATTTAAAATCTATTAGACTTTTTGTTTGTAGGGTTCATATACTAGCTCAAGACTAGGGCCTTGGAATAGGTTGGAGAGTAAACTCTCCAAGGCCACTCAAAACCAAACATTGGAGTCTGTGATAGGGAGTGTAGAAGTCCA
>JASDQU010241231.1:42462-54626 GCA_032191745.1 Picea mariana
AAAGAAACAGTGCTTTCAGGAAACAATAATCAAATCAAGTCAATTGAAAGGAGAGGATGAAGAACACTATTCTTGATTGCCAAATACAACTGAATGTAGGGCTTAATACAAGATAGAAAGAAATCCTTTACTTCAAGTCTATGAGATCAATAAAGAGATAACAGTCTTCATAAGCTAAAATAACTGAAACAAAGTACAGAAAGTGAAAGATGGATATTTCTGATATTGAAAACGAAAGGAAACTGAACTTTATTTCTGTCAATAAGAGTCTATACAATAGCACAAAATATATCCCAGTTTGAACCCCTAGTACTCCAAATGTCTTTGGCTTTATAGCCTTACAAGATGAAATCTAGATCCTTGAAAGATGGATCAGATTTACTAAAAATATTCAAATCAAAATAGATACAAAAAGTGTAGGATGAGATCCTATAAAAATGGATCTAGAATGAAAAAAAAAATAAAAATAGGAAAGGTCCTATTTAATGATCTCTAAAAATAGTAGATTGCTGATGAAGTGCAGTTTTAGCCTTCCAAGGCTGTTTGATTTAGTCCTCCAAAGATAAAATTTGAATTGGGTGATGTCTCATTTGATCCTTATCATTTTTCCCTTGAAAATGACCAAATCTAGTCAAAAAATTCCCTTTTGACTTTCATCTCCAAGAATGGCCTTCAGATTTTGACTTGATAATTCATAACCACCTTATTGAAGAATATTTCAAACCATTCAAACCCAAAAAATCTTGATCTGGTTAAAAATTCAGCTATTCTAGCTGTGACATGCTTTCACCAGCTAATTTACCTAAAAATCCTCTCCTTAGCTGGTGAAAGGCAGAGCTTTCACCAGCTAACTAGTTATAATTCTGCCTTCTGCACTGGTGAAAGCGTAGATTTTTTCAAAATCAAATTTCTCAGTCATGGAGAGTCCGTTTTGCATGTTTAAATAGTTAATCGACATCTACAAATCCTAATATTTCCAATGGTGCTTTCAAATCTACATTTGGAGCCCAGAAAGCTAGTAAAATGTTCCCTACAAGATTAGGTATCATTCTTTCAAAAATGCCAATGCATTTTTTATCGCTAATAGGTTCTATTATCAACTTTCATTTAATATAATGAAACAATACATTTCTTCACTATAAATGTGTTTTTACTTTTATTGTATAACTCCTTGATCTTATACAAATAATTCATTTGAATATATATATCGTTGTTCTCTCTCATTTTTGGTTTGTGATTATTAACAGGTTCACCATCCCACAAATACAAAGATGGAGCGGCAAGGACGACACTAGTGAGGATCAAACGTCATTTAAAAGGTATGTCATTTGTCCCTCTCTGAACTAGTCTATATGACAATGAAATCTAAAGAGAAACTTGTATTCTGCCTTGTTTTGTTCTAGCTTCTTATTGAGGTTAGGGATATTAGTTTGTGTCCACACTTACCGATTTGTTTTATAACAAAATTGGCGACCATACTGAGGAACGTCCTCTTTGGGTTTTTTGCTTCTTATTTTCTTTTATCTTGCCTGCTTTTGGTAAATTTCATTCTCTAAGACTGTGGGTGATCCATCTGGACTCTCTGGTTATGAAAGTTCATTGAGAAACTTTGTTCTCCTTTCAATTTTTCCTTATGCTCAGTTGTCGTCGCAGTCTGCTTGTGTGAACTAGAGTGACGACTTCACACTGTGCGTTTCCTTCAGCCTGTGAAGATCCTTCATTGTCGTACTATTCTCTTATGTAGCGTGCGACGATTCCTATAGAATTTGTTGGAGTGACAGTCAACTTTATTCTCTTCGCCCATATTTTTCTTTACTTCTTGGGGTGAACTTTTAGTCCCGGTTAATGATTGGTTTGCATATTTAAAGTTTAAATTTGATTGTTTCTCAAGTATTGAGAGTGTTTTTCATAAACTTTATAAGTTTTATCTTTTACTTTTTATTGGAAGGGTATAATCTCAAGGCTTTGTCCCGAAGTGCTTGCTAGATAAGTTGGATTGATATTTTTGAGTTTTGGATTGATTTTTAAGTTTCGGATTGTTGTTGATTGGAAAACAAATTTTGTTTTCTTTAGACAAATAAGTTTTCTTATCTTTTCATTTTTTGTTTGCATTATGAGTTTGGTTTGGGAAATAGTTTTGTGAGTGCATTGATCTTCTTGGACAACTATTTATTTTTTGGATTACATCTTTTTTTTTTATTTGAAAAGGAAAGGACTGAAGTTTATTCTTCTATTAGTAGTCTTTACAAGAAATTTTTTGCATTCAAATATTTGTTGAAAAAAAGAAAATTGGAAACTTTAGTAGCTTCGATTGTTTGGAATCAATATCATTCAAATATTGAGAAATTGTGATTTGTAACTTTTTGTATTATGGAAAGAGAAACCTTCTCCCTATTTAAATTAGATTTCATCGAATGAAATGATTTCATATCATCTCTTTCTTAATTTTATTGGGTCAAGGTCAAATACATCATAAATTTCATTTTCGTTTCCCTTTTGGAGTAAGCAACAACTATTAAAATTTAGTGTAATTTTAAAATCTACCTAGAAACTTTTATTTTCTAGAGCTTTTATACACCAACATTAGCTAGGATATTTCTTTGGAATACATTGTGAGGCACACTCTCCAAATCATCAAAACACACAATAGTATCTTGTGATAGGGAGAGTTTAAATCTACTTTCTACATTTTTTCTTGGGAGGCCCTTCTAACAAAAGGGTTAATCACGAGGTTGCATTAGGGCCAACAGAGTTACTCACTGTGCTTTGTTGGTTGTAGTGTAGAGATTGCGCATATTATTGGTGGTCACTTGAGAATAAAATCGTCTGCGGACCTTGTCGAGCATATTTTGGGCTTAGATACCCTCCCCTTGCATGTGGATCGAACTCTCGACTACTTCCCTAGGCATCATTGTCATAATTGGTAAACTTAGTGGCCTATATCTTTAGACTTTTTACACGAGGTGAATGTGGAGGGGAAAGTCTTCACAGTACCTGGAGTCGGCGTTGACCAAACTCACTCGGGATCCTTGAAGGGTATACCCATGATTATGTGTGGGAGATTGGACCAGGCTATAAGTCCGTTAAGCAGGTTGTCAATGTAACATTTCCACGTGCTTTGTCACAACCCCTTCTTGTCTGGATTTCGTAAAGTTGGATTTCATCATGAACTAGTGACTTCAAAATAATATGGTTTGTTTGCATGTTTGATATCTAAATTTTATTAGTGAGTGTTGTTTGTTTCTCTAGTTGGCCATAGATTTATTTCATTCTTTATTTGGTGCACCCAACATCGTCCTTCGTCATTCACATAGGATGCAAGGGTTACCACTATAAGAGTCGGAAGAATATGCTCCTTTTTTTCCTAACTCACTAGAGGTGGATTCTCCTGAAGAAGCAGTCAATAATGATGTGTCCTTTGAGATTGGAAGGTCTACTCCATTGGAGGAATCAACACTTCTAGTAAATCTGTAATTGAGTGTTATACAAGATCCACTTTTGCTCCGAATAAACCCGTCGGGAGACATTGTTTCTGAAGACTATACTAGAATACCTACTAGACCTTACGCAAAGTATAGAGTAGATGATCCACCTTTTCAAAGTGAGTAATTTAGAACTCCGGTTCATACTATTGGAATGTTTAATCCTAGTTCAGTTCTCGTCTATTATTTTTGGAGGACCTCCTCGGAACACAATACTTTTGATAAACTAGGAAGGATCCCAAATCAACCTATTTCATCACATACAATTGTGAATTCCACTTCTTATACAATACCTTTAGATCATTTTACTGGCAGGACCAGTAAAGTTGTCACGGTTTTAGACTAGTTGTTGGTTGGTTCTCATACAATTCTTCCCCTCCAACTCACTGGATATACCATGGTTCCACAAGTTACTCATGTTTATGTTGTAAGTCTAGTCATTACTCAAGATTCTATTGGAATTCCAATTCCATATAGATCAATTACATCACTTCCACCTAGGTATAATGCTCTTAATACTTTTATTGCTAATTTTTCCCAGAGTCCATCTGGAGGGCCTAATATTTTTTTTCCTCCTAGGTATAATGTTGCTAGCAGTTTTGTTCCTACACCTACCCAAGTTCTCTTCGGAGGCCCTAACATTCCTCCTCCACCTCCACCCATAGGATCGAATCATCCTGGCCCAAGTAGCTCCAATCAAGTTGGAGGCACAATTCATTTTGTCGTTTCTGGTTTTCAAATTCTTGTTTGAGGCCAACCTCAAGTTGGGGGTCATAACCCAATTTATGGACAATATACACCTCGATTACAATATCAACCTTGGAATTTTCTTCCCAAGGAAATCAACAAGATCTTGGGGGAAAAACTCCTCAAGTAAATTATTTTGTACCCCCTACTCCCAGACAACCATATCAAGGCTCTATAAATCCTACTTGGGGTCAATATTTTCAGTTTAATGCTCCTTTATAAGGTAGCATACCCAATCAACCAACACATGTTGACTACATGACTCAAAGCCCTCCACCATTGAATTTGAAAGGACCCTCTAATTATCTAAAGACTGCTTATGGTCCTATTGGTATACCTATGGGATTACTTCGTCAAAATTACCAGTTTCCTCAAGTAAACAAAAAATTGTCGTTTCTTGCTACTTTGGATTTACTGGATTTATCTAGGGTTTTGAATGATATTATCTTGAATTATCCTTATTGGTCAGTCATACCTACCAAGTTACCATCAAACATTCCTAAGTTTGACGGTCGATCGGGAGAAGACCCAAAAAATCACATCATAAAATTTCATCTTTCATGTTCATCTAACTCCTTGATGGATGAATCCATTAGATTACATATTTTCCAATGAATTCTTACAGGTTCAGAATCCAAATGGTATATTAAATTTCCTTGAGTATTAATCAATTATTTTAAAACCTTAGCTATGGATTTATTAACACATTACTAGTTACCCATACAATATGAGACAGAAACCGAAATTTTGAGTTCATTTAAGCAATCCTCTTCTACTCATATTTCCGATCATATTCATGAGTGGAGGAGGTGAAGATGCTTAATAAAAGTTCCCCTTCTTGACCAATTATTGGTTGAGTGTTTTACCAATTCACTCATAGGTCCTATAGCCCGTGACGTTTCCATGGGTGGTGTTGTCACTAAAGAGCATGAGATTAGTCATTCTCAATACTTGGATGTCATTTATTCACAAACTAACACACTATATGATTTGATCCCTGATGCTCCTTGCTCATCTACAAGTCCAATCCCAATGCCTCTGGTAGCTTCTCATGCAGGTGATGGTGTGATTGGCAGTTTTCATTTCGAGACTCAATCAAGACAAGATAGTCATTCCAATCCCAAATCTACTATTGCTAATGTACAAAATACTACTACTCTGAATTCTTCTGCCAGTAAAACATCTAAGGTTAATATGGTTCAGTCTACACTGACTAGTAAAAATGAAAATAAAAAGAAAGGGAAGGGTAAGAATAAAGAGGATACAAATAATAATCAACAATACGATAAACCAAAGACTCAACCTACTGATGATAAATAAAAATGAAAACCTCATTATCCTTGTCTTATCTATGGTTATGATTATTATATGAAATATTTTCCATGACATGTTGAGGTTACTAAGTTCCTGCAAGGGACCGAGAAACCTCTTACACCGATCGTTTTGTCACAAAATTTTCCTTCTCAGGAGCAGGCCCAATTGGTCATTCATGAACAACCTTCTCCCTCTAACACATCCTATGTAAATATGTGTACTAGGTACTACAAGAAGAATGAAGTTACAGTCGCTACTCGAGCCAAAGATTATACTCCTTCAAAATAGAAAGTTGATGATTGACCACCTCCATTGGTTCAACCTCCTCCATCAACTTCACCTCCTAACATTCCTCTTCATCTCGAATGACTAAGTCTAGATACAGTTCTTCGTCCTCCTCCTAAGGGAGTGGTTTGTAAGTTGTCATTTAAGCCTCATGCACATGCCACTCAAAAATACAGTATTGTAGAATATCTTCCACATGCACCTTCTTCTATGTCGGCTCTCGAAGTCCTTCAAAGTTTTCCTATGCAATAGAAGGCACAATTAAGGGCTATTGGTGGAATTGATCCTACCAATACTAAATTGAAGGGGCTTCAATTTGCATCATGTCCATTACTTGTTTGAAGGCCATTGGATCTCCTGCCCTTACTGAGCCACACAATACTCTAAAATATTTTAATGGTACATGATTTAAGCCTTATGGTGTTCTTCCTTCATTATCTATTGCATTAGAAGGAAAAGCGGTTACTGTTGAGGTTGAGGTGTTTCATGCACCTCTTGATTACAACCTTCTACTTGGACTTAATTGGATTGATTCTATACGTGCAATTGCTTCTACTCTTTTTCATGTGATACGTTTCCCTCACAAAGGAAATTTTTTTACCGTAGATAAACTTTCCTTCATTATTTCTGATTCACACACTAGTAACATTCCTTTCATTGCAAAAACACCTCCTATTTATGAGAATGACGATGTGGGTCTTTTAAAAGATTCATTGTTAATGGGTACTTTTACCATTCCACCACCCGATATTCCTCCTCCTTTTGTTGCTTAAATTAACATGATCTCGACCACTATTGGAGAAACCCTTGAGTCTTATGACCCTTGGATAGTAATCAGATCTGATGACTATCTTCGTTATGGTGACCGCATGCATTTAAGTCTAGTAGAATTGGCTTATCAAGATATTCAATCGGAAACTCCTTCTCCTTGTTCTCTCTTAGACACGTCTCCTGATCCATTTAATGTGCTATGTCTTATGATTTTCATGATATTAATCACATTTTACAACCTTAACTAGATGATCTACCGACGCATTCCACGTGTCGCCAATATCACTTGGCAGACTTACAATCCATTTCCATATAAAATGTGCTATAAATGTGCTATGTCTTATTATCAGTGTGAAATACCACATTAAATGGATCATGAGACATGTCTAAGAGTGAATGAGGAGAAGGAGTTTCCGATTGAAACCTGTGCTTATGCTTATTTCAACATGTTATGTATTATGATTTTCATGATATTAAGCACATTTTACAACCTTACCTAGATGATCTATCGACGCATTCCACACGTTGCCAATATCACTTGGCACACTTATGAGCCATTTTCCTATGTTGTCGATATTATCCCATATGATAAAATCCACATAAATGTGTTTTTTTGTGTGGATTCCGGATGACTTCTTGGTTTTATCATTTCTACACATGGGATTATGGTCTATCCTTTGAAGTTTGAATCTATTCTCAATTTGCTTCCTCCTTCTACCTTACGCCAACTAAAAAGTTTGCAAGGGAAGGAAAACTTCTTATGTCGATTCACCCCCAATTATGCTGAACAAACAAAATTTTTCACTCGACTTCTTAAGAAGGGTCATGATTTTGTATGGGACGACACTCCCAACAAAGTCTTTAAATCTTTGAAGCTTGACTTAACTCATACACCACTCTTATTTCCCCTCGATTATAATAGATATTATTTCTTATACTTGGCTACTTCAAACTCTACCATAGCTATGGTTCTAGTCCAATAGGATGATTTTCACGTTAAACATGTTATCTATTATTTGAGTCAGAGTCTCATGAGCATCGAAACCAAATATATGCATGTAGATAAATTGGCCTTGGCAGTTGTTCAATCTCTGAAACTTTTTCGTCATTATATCTTATTTCACAAAACCACCATCATTTTCTATTGAAACCCTATGCAACACATACTTACACAATAATTGTGGGGGGGGAAATACTCCAAATGGATAGTGATTCTCTAGGAGTTTGATTTGCAGTTTGAGCAAACCAAGTCAAAGAAATCTTTGGTTTTTGCTGAGTTGATATGTGACCTTCCCTCCACTGAGACAAAAACTGTGGTAGAGGATTCCTTTCCTGAAGAGTCTCTCTTTATGATAAGTTCAGACGACATATGGTATGGATACATTATCATTTATCTCCAAACCCAAACTTTCCGGCCCAATCTTTCTCATATAGATCATCTTCGTGTTCATTATCAAGCTTGTCAATACATTATCCTTGGTGATACCCTTTACTGTCATGGTATCGATTTTTTATCTCGATGATGTCTAACCTATGATGAATATGAGAAAGATTTAAATGACTATCACTCTGGAGCATGTGGCAGTTATATGTCTAGGTATGCCACTACCCAAAAGATCTTACGAGTTGGTTACTTATGGCCTTCATTGTTTAAGGATTGCATTATTTCCATTCAGAAATGCCACACTTGTCAAACATATAACAATAAGATCTGATCACATCCTTCTCCTCTTTACCATGTAGTTTCCATTGGTCCATTCTCTAAATAGGAAATTTAATTCATGACATGTAACCCTCACTCGGTCAGGGGGCATAGATACATTATCATAGCTGTGGATTATTTCACTAAATGGGCAGAGGCGATTCCTACATTTGATAATACCAGGAAAACTGCGTCATTCTTCATATTCAATCATATTCTTACTAGGTTTGGTGTCCCTCAAGCCATTGTCACTGACCATGCTAGTGATTTTTGCAATTTCATGATGTATGAACTTACTGAAAAATTGGGTCCTCAACATGAAAAATCAACCCCTTACTATCCACAGGCCAATGGCCAGGTTGAAACAATGAACAAATTTCTAACTACTATGCTTCAATGGATGGTAGGAATTCACAAGTCAAACTGGCACACAATGATTTTCTCGGCATTATGGGCCTATCGGACGTCCGTTAAATCTGCCACATGGTTCACACCTTTCTAGTTAGTATATGGTATCGAAGCTATTATGTCGATTGAATGTGAAATCCAATCTTTGAAATTAGTTGTCGAACTTCTCTCTAACACCTCAATCGAAGAGGAACGTCTCTTGTATTTGATGCAATTAGACGAGACTCACCATGATGCTTCTGTAGTCATAGAAACTCAGGAGAAATGTGTCAAATATTAGTATGACAAACATGTCAAACCACATGTTTTTTTTAGGGTGATTTAGTTCTCATTTATGAACAATATCGTGACTTATTAGGGCCGGTATATTCTATACCATGTGGCATGGCCCGTATATCATTAAACGAGTTTTAGAGAAAGTGACTTATGAGCTGGTGGATTATGATAGAATTACTTAAGGTGAACCCAAAAATCAGATTTACTTGAAGAAGTGCTATGCTTAAAATAATGTTTGCATGAGTTCTTTTTATTTTTAGTGTATCATACTCTAGTGTGTTTTTTTTTCGTTTCTTGTTCCTCCTTTAAGTTGCTTACCTGGCATTGTGCTTGGTTTCCATATGTCAGTGTCTTCGATACCCTATTTCAGATTTGATGATGGTGCTAGTCATAGTACTCAAAACCTAGCATCTACTGGATGGGAAATCTATGCACCTATGGATGAGTTGATCAGTCTACAAGGTGTTTTCCTTGGTCATGCAACTAATAATGTCGCGAAATACAATGCATTTATCAAGTTATTAACTGACTCCATTTAATTTGGCATCTGTCATATTATTGTACGACTTTATTTGCAACTAGTAGTGATGCAATTGAGTAACGTTTATTCCATTCGAAGTCCTACATTGTTATAGGTATATTTAAGAATTCGCCTCTTGGAAAGACATTTTTATTATATTGAGTATCAACATATTCCTAGATGTCTAAACACATTAACATATGCATTGGATAATTATGTTTTAGATAGACATTTATGCCATTTACAAATTCAAACACACATTTTAAAAGACAAGTAATCAGGTAAGAACTTTATATTAATACGTCAAAAGTTACAAAAAAGTGTTTGTCCTGAGACCAAAATGTCAAAATAGTGAAGGTCATGGCTTCATATATATAAGCATCAAGGATGTTGATCACTATAACAGATGACTTCTCATGCCACTCTACAGAGCAGTGAACCAATGGATTCTGATACACAAACTATATAACATTGGTAGCGCCGAGGTAATTCATCCATCGTGATGTCAGGGATGTTCATGGTTAATCCCTCTAGGTTCTGTTCGATCTCCTTGAGATCCTCAAAATACACCCTCGACGCACCATTGTGCCTATCTCTCCCCATCTCTAAATAGGAGATGATCCTCGAGGTCGATAAGGCACCACATCTGCATTTTTGGGAGCACTTCATTAGTACTAGATAAATGAAAAAAAAAAATTATAATTAAAATACCAAAAGCAACATATAATGAAAAAAATCTTCTTAACTATCTCTCCCCATGAGAGCCCTTAGGTAATGCTAAGTCAAGCTCTCCATGGAAGTTGGTCCTGACATAAGCATATCCTCAACCATAATTAGTTGATCCCTCAGCCACTGGATGAAAGCTTCGTCATATTTGAATATTGGCATGCCACCATGACGAGCCATCAAATACACCCATTTTTCCATTTAAGGATCGTGTGGAGCGGGTATTCCCCACTCCACATGTTGTAGACATAAGATGGGTACCCTCTCCAGCAAGAAGGATACCAAAATGTATCCATATCCAAATTGTGTCAACTGATCATTGTTGGGCCCGCGATATGCTTAATTCAATGATGATGATTAGATCCTTTTTGGTCAATATTGTTTATGTATTTTCCTATTTTGAGAAGTTTTGGAGGATTTGTGTCACATCGCCATGGTTCATACCAGGTATGTATGATTGATGTTTTATGATGGTTTTAAGTATAATTCAACATGTTTTAATGAT
Organism: Picea mariana; assembly: GCA_032191745.1. Classification (NCBI taxonomy): domain Eukaryota; kingdom Viridiplantae; phylum Streptophyta; class Pinopsida; order Pinales; family Pinaceae; genus Picea; species Picea mariana. The sequence goes on from JASDQU010241231.1 coordinate 53,199, forward strand.
TACAAGAAGCTAATTCGTGTTTTGTGTGTCACAGGGAAAAATCACAGGTCATTTTTACATCTGATACTCCATCTGACACTCCGTCCTGCACTAAAACCATGGGTGAGTTAGCAGTTATCATATCGGTTGCCAGCGATGGGAGAATTAGAGACATGGGTTTTGCTTGTGCTCATGGCCTCCAACTACTTAGCTTCTGACAACTTGGATTGGGTTGTTATGCTAGGTGTTTATTGGCTAGCCTTGTTTCTAGAAGCCACCGACGGTTAAGACGCATTAAATGAGATTTACTATTTTTAGAGGAAGTCAACCCTTCCAGTGGTCGACCTCTCATCTTGTAAACTCTATAAATACTACATCAGTGGTCAGACAAATAGTTAGGAGAGAAAAAGGATACTTAAGCTCTATTTTTCCATTTTCAGACATTTTCCTCTAAAACCGTGTAAAACTGTGTTTTTAATTTTAATGTTGAAATCGTGTTGCTTGAGCTCGTGATTCATTGTTGAGGAGTAGCCACGACCTACTAGGGGGCCCACCAGTGGTCTGGGTGAATATTTAGTCAATTATTTTATGAATTCATATAGTCTAATCTTCATTTCTTTTATTTCATGTACATCGGTTTTATTGTGTTTATTTAATGTGTAAATTGTTGTTGATAATTTAATTGTTTTAGTTCAGTTTTGGAGGGTATTATGAAGGCTATTGTCAATATGCAATGACCTTTTAATTAGTAGGAAACAACTTGCAAGTTTAGATACTAACCCCTGTGTGTAATTAGATGGTAGTTAGATTTTTTCATATGTTGAAATAGAGTTTAAAAACAGAGTTAAAACAAAGTATTTAGTTCATGGTTTCTTTGTTAAGTTTTGGTGGATGGATAGTTGTTAGTTTTAGTTTTCATTTCCAGTTTTCTTATTTATTTTCCTATCATATGCTGAAATAGAAATAGAATTTGATTTATGTTTTATGAGTATTTCCCTTTTGCAATTTAAATTGTTAAAATAAGATTAGTTTAGTTTAGTTTATGTAATTTCCATTCTAGATCTAGGTTGTAATTTTAATTCGAAGTTGATTATTGAGTTTAGTTTTTCAGTTTGAATCTCTAAGTAGTATGAATTTTCTTACACTAGCATAGAATGCATTTGAATTTAATAGAATATTGTTTCCATATTGTTGATGATTAATGCATGAATTAAAGAGTCACATGGATATGCAGGGTTGTTGATGTTGCTTTTATAATGGCCAAATTCTCATTGGATTGTCGAATTCATACTTTTCACTTTGCTATAGAAGTTAATATTGAGTTTATCCCTCTTGAGTTCTCGCTAATTGTTAAATGCCATCGTGATATCACAAGACACCAGAGACATAACCATCAACACTATATTTGAGTTTTCTTGCTTTTATACATTAGAGGATAGTTTCCTTGCT
>JASDQU010241231.1:61107-82657 GCA_032191745.1 Picea mariana
TATCGCATCTCGGGGATTCATAAAGGAGGAGCATGAGGGCTCAAAACTCCGACTCGTGAAGTTACGAGTTGCAAGGGGTGCTAGAGTTAGGCCCTTGCAGGTGGTCACTTGTAGAGGTGCTAGCGAGGAAGGACCCATACCCGTATCACATCTCAGGTATCGAAGGTTTGGAGTCGAGGGTATTTGACTCACGAACTCGTGAGATCACGAGTCACGAAAGGTGCTTGCGCTAAGGCCTAGGTTGTGGTCATGTGGAGGTGAAGACTCACACTTGTTGCACCTTGGGTAGGTGGGTTTTTTGTGAAGGACCTGTGGATCGGATTCGTGGGGTTCAAGCAAGGGCCCGAAAGAACTATTTCAGTTTTGTAGATTCAAAGAAGATCGGTCCTATGCAGATCTTGGCCCGAGGGTTGGGGGTATGTGCCAACTTTGGTATTAGAGTAGGATTTTGCCCTTATATTTCAGGCAAAAGAGGAAGACAGAGTGTTGAATCTCTATGATGATTGTTTCAAGGTGCGCAGCAATCAATAGATAGTTGGAAGGACTGTAGGAAAGGCTAGAAGCACTCATGGTTGCAGAGTGACATCAACAAGTTTTCCAGGAAGGCAGACAGGAACAGGAAGATGACTACTGAAGGCCATGGATGCAATGGAAAGAAGAACCATCAATAGTAGATAAAAGATGAAATGGATAAAGAACTCACTGAGGTGAGGGCAATAACAGAGAAGCTTACATTGTGGATGAAGTAGAATGCAAAGCCGCATTGGGTATATGAATGGCCCATGAAGAGAAAAGAAAAGTGGCCAGTCAAGAAATTGTTGGCCAAAGGAAAATGAAATCTGCTAAAAGGATGGTTGAGGTATGTTGAATGCCTCAGAGATGAAGAGAAGATGCTTCATGTGTGTGAACCAGAGACTCGGAGAAATCTCAGTAATGAGGAGGAAGAGAGATCGAGCAAAGATCTCAGAAGCTGCCAAGCGGGCAGTGAGGAATTTTCAATTTGCGAGGTGAGCATTAAAAAGAGGTCGCAGGATGATCTCAAAGACTGTCAGGAGGGCAGAACAGAAAATTCACATTGTCAGGAGGACAATGAGATGGGATCGTTGGACGATCTCAGATACTACCCGGTGGGTAGAGATGGACTTTCAAATTGCCAAGTGGACAATAGAAAGAGATCAAGTGAAGGTCTCGTATACTGCTAGGAGGGCGGTGATGAAAGTTCAAATTGCCAGGAGGGCACTGATATGGGATCAGCGGATCTCATAGACTGCCAGGAGGGCAGAGAGAAAATCCCATATTGCCAAGTGGGGAAGGGAGAGCAGATGACACTGTCTGAAAGTCTCATGAACTCAAGGATGAGTTTGGATCAGTGAGAGGAGATGACAGAGAAGATGAGCTCAGAGGTGAGTTCATATCAGCAAGGACAACTGATAGAGAAGGAAGATCATAAGAGCATTTTGATGATTGGAGGGATAAAGGTATTCCTTCCATATAGCCTAGTTGAGGCCAGCGTGTGTATTGCTAATGTAGCAACAGAAGAAGGACAATCAACAATGACTGTCATGGAGGAAGAAAAGGTGAAGCAGGTGTAGATATCTGCCCTAGAAAAAGAAGAGCATGCAGATAAGATTCTCACTCAATGGGAGATGGAGTTGGAGATGCTGGAGGATTGGTTAAACCATCTAGAGCTAGTCGATGAATGACATGAGCAGATAGTCATGCAGATGTTAGCAGAGGAGCATTCTGAGGAATCACTCAAAAATTTTAGCTAGGGAGATGAACAGATGATGATGACTGCAGTGTCGAGGCATGCAACAGAAAGTGAAACAAAATTCCAGTCTGGGAAGAAACTGGAGGAAGCTGGAGATGCACCAACAGAAGAACTGGAAGAAACAAAGCTGTAAGAAGGGGAAGATGACAAGAGACTCAGTGATATGACTGCAGAATTGAATTTTTCAGCAGAGTGGCAAGCTGACACCACAGAGGAAGAAGATGGCATGGGAGATATAGTTGATCTACCCATTTGTAGGGAGGAAGTGCAGCAGAAAAGACTGCATACAAAGAGCCAGCCATTGGAGTAGTTGGAGAAGGTGATTGAGAAGATTAGAAGGCTGATGTTGAGGTCAACAACGAAAACTGCTAGTGAGGAGAAGCTGAGCAGAGGAGAAGATTCCATAGCAGTAGGGCAGTAGAAGAAACAACAATAGAAAGGCGAGGGAGCGGATGGACAGCTCCAAAGAACTGTTTGGGATCCAGGTCAATTTCGACAACCATGCTGTGAATCTCATGAGCAGGAGCTCATGAATTTCTCACAACAAAGGAGTATGATGCAGGAGCATCACTCCAAGCTAGCTACACGACAGCCAACCAACACATCAAGCACACATTCAATGGAAGGAGAGAGGCGCAACCCTCTCGTTTTTCAAATTTTAAAAAATTGTATTAAATGTTTGTAAGGCCGAAGAGACAAAATACATGCATGTGCGCAGGATTTAGATAAAGTTAGCCTTAAATCATTGTAAGGATGAGATCTAGATCCAATTCAGACTAGACATCCATTCAATGTAATTGAATGTAATTAACGAGAGTTGGTGAGATGGAGGGAAGAGCTTGAGGAGCCCCCTTTTGTAAAAAGATCCTTTGTATCTGTAGGAAATTTAGTTTGTAGAGTCTGTAAAGTCAGTAGAGAGGGAGAGAAGAATACATAGAATAGGGAGAAGAGAAGAAGTCATAAATCTATTGCATTCCAAGATCACATTGTAAAGAGGCATTTTATTTAATACAAACAGAGAGCAGTTTTTCCTACATGTTATTCTATGTATGTTAATGAATGTCTTTATGAGTTTATGATATGTTGTAGATGTATGTTTGTACGCATTTGCAAGTTATAGATAAAAATTGTTGTCTGTCAGGTTCTTTGATTTCAGGTATGGTTCTTTGTGGCTTCATGCAAGAGGTTGCATGACAAAAGACTGCAGGTTCTATAAGCCAGTGCATAGAGTGCACTTCTGAATTCTGTGAAATTTAGACAAAGACGTGCTAGGAGGCTGCACCAGAGGAAGTAATTGACTCAAGGAGGAGCCCTCAAGGTTGCTGAACAACTTGGAGGTAAGACTGTGCAGAGGAAGGCACAGGGAAAACATAATCATTGAGGGTTCTGTGGAAGCTCTTCCAGGAGGGTATTGACCAAATGCACAGGGTGCATAGAAGGAACTCTATTCCGAGTTCAGTTTAGAAGACAAAGTCACTGAAGATTCTGTAGAATCTCTGCCAGGAGGGTATTGTGCGAGTGTAAGGAGTGTACCGAGAATAACTCTATTTCGAGTTCTGAGATAGGAGAAGTTTCAAGAAGAAAGACACTCATAGAGTTGTTGAATACTCTATTTGTTCAGCAAGGAGTGCTTGAGCAGGAGGTTGCCAAGAGGGCACCAAAATTCCCCTTTGAAAGGAAAGAAAAGGACTGAGTTCCTTAGAGGTTCAAGTTCTGAAGCTCAGGAAGGATAGTGTTGTTGTGCGCAGAGTAACAACAAAGAGGAGCAAAAATTCAAGGAACCCTTCAAGGTTTCACCATCGACAAATCTCAGGAGGGAAATCGTTCCTAGAATGTAGGCGAGATCCAAAGGAATTGAGGTCCCAGAGGAAGAGTCGAAGGTCGAGATATTCGAGACATAGAAAATCTTCTAAGTCAAAAATCCAAGCAGCTCAGGAGGAGGAGCACAACTGTCGTTGGATAGGCACTGGAAGGATGAGATCTGGATCATCAGAGTCTATGTCCATGCACATAGAAGAGCACATAGGAGAATAGATCTGGGCCATCATATCTAGTGCAGAGGACCGATAGTTGTTGGATCTGGAAGAAGGTGTGAGGGGTTTAATCTCTAGGAAGCCACATACAAGGGTAGAATGGACAGCAGAAAACTTCGAGGGAGAAGTGTCGAGTTTCCTTGAGCCGTCGGATCTAGAAAAGGTGCATGATATTTAAACCTTGTAACAGTAGAAGGCAGAGGATTCGTCAAGTCCTGAAAGCATCGGGACCGTCCATTTTGGAGGATAGGTGGCAAGGATCTGGATCATTTCGTGAATTCGGGTATCAAGAGCAGGGAGGCGGAGTTCTTTGCACTTCAAACCCATGAGTCATGAGATCGTGATTCGACCCGAACCATCGATCAAGGAGGAAAGAGAACTGTTGGATCAAAACCTCTGCGTGGTATCGCATATCAGGGATTCAGGGGTTGAAAGAATTTATTTTCGATAGTGAATTCACGAAGTGTTGAGCGTCGAGGTCTTGCATGAACATGTATCACACCCGTTAGGTGGGGTTGCATGATTGACAGGTGGCATAACAACAAGCGCCCAGAGAAAGGTGGAAGCGAGTGATAGGTGGAGGACACATGTCGCCTAGGAAGGAGTCAACCCATTGTTGACTTATCGCATCTTGGGGATTCATAAAGGAAGAGCATGAGGGCTCAACACTCCAACTCATGAAGTTGCAAGTTGTGAGGGGTGCTAGAGTTAGGCCCTAGCTGATGGTCACTTGTAGAGGCGCTAGCGAGGAAGGAGCCATACCCATATTACATCTCGGGTATCAGAGGTTTGGAGTCGAGGGTCTTTGACTCATGAACTCACGAGATCACGAGTCATGAAAGGCACTTACACTAAGGCCTGGGTTGTGGTTGTGTGGAGGTGAAGACTCAAACCTAGTGCATGTTGTGCAGGTGGGGTTTTCATGAAGGACCTATGGATCAGATTCGTGGGGTTCTAGTGAGCGCCCGAAAGAACTATTTCAGTTTTGTGGATTTGAAGAAGATCGATCCTGTGTGGATATTGGCCCGAGGGTCGGGGGTGTGCACCATTAAATCTATTTTCATTGAAAGATAATTGCATTTTTTGTATGAGTTTGAAATACTTGTCATCATGTTTTTCACTAATTGAGCATGCACCAGGCCCACTAAACCTTTCCTATGCGTAGGAGACATCCAGGTCCACCCATTCCTTTGTATGCACAATAAGCTTCCATGGGAAAAATAAGCAATTTAAAATCTATCAATTTTGGGCTCAGGTTGCAGGAATAGAAAAATTAAAATTGCAATGGTGGAGATCGAGCAGGCCACTTAGATTGATGGTTTTCGTGCATTCAAAGTGTCAAAATAACGCAGGTTTTAACATCAAGAGCGAACCCATCAAGGACTAAAACACCGAAGCACCAAAATCCCAAACCGCAAAGCACCATAGGCACTTGTAACTTATGCTCCAAGGACACATGACACTTATACGTCAGGACATTTGGTGCTCATCCAATAGAGACACATGGAATCCATCTAGCGCTAACACATGGAAACTAGTTCAGGCACCTTGGGGAACGTCATCCTCCCATTTCTAAGTGACACATGCCACTCTCTTTTCATGACATGTCACTTCGGGCCCATACTATTTCGGGAGGTTTTCATGCTTCACCGTTGAAAGCTCTCGAACTCCAAAGTGCCAAAGCGAGAGACTGCCACATCACTCTGGGAGAAAGCCACTTTGGGAGATATTCATGCTCTATGTTCACAAGCTCCCGAGCTCTAAGAAATTTGTGCCATTGCTAAATATAGCCAGCGGAGTTCTTATATGGAATACAAATAAACTTTAGAAGGGGTGCTAAAATAGTAGCATTCCCAGATCGCAAATTGAAACACGATCGAAGACCACACTTCATTGTAGGGACGAAAAATGCTCAAATGTTAACATCCTAGAGAGATCCCACAATCAAAACCATGTTATTTATAGAGAGGTACATGGTAGTTGGTGGTGGATTGTGGGAGTCAGAGGAGTGTGGATCCAAACTACCCTTGACAACTTCCGCAATCACGTGCTTATATCACATCCATGGTCCAATCTGAGAACAATGCGTGGAAAAAAAAATGGTTGTTAAGCCAAATAATCAAAGGAAAGTCATGAAGAGAATCATAATGCTAGTAGACCATGACTAGTCGATCACAGAGAAAACAGGAATGTCGATGACTCCAGGAAAAACACCAGAATACCTACCTCTTCTTCAAACAAATAATGTGAAGAATCTTCCAAATACAACCAGTTATCCTCCAGTGGCCTGAAACAACATGTGTGCATTCTAGTGCTCATTTCATAAATCAGTTATGTCACTCCTAGTCTTTTTCTGCCAATCCTAGTTCATTCTAGTGCATGAATAAGTCAAGTTTTATCACTAGTGGCAGTTTTAAATTATTTAGTTCAAGACTCTTTTTAGTTTAAACCTCAATAAGTGGTCTTCTATGTGTGATAAGAACCACCTTTTTGTATTAAGTCAAGTGTGAAGTATACATTGTTGTACCCCAGCAGTGTTTTGGTCAAGTTAATAAGTTGTTGTACAATCGTTAATGTAGAGTTAAGTCTCAGTCCCATACAGATGAGAGCCTTTGCAACTCTAATGAGTATGTTGTTTATTTATGTTTTGAGGGTTCAGTTTTTGGGGAAAGAATAACAATACAACAACTGGTTGGACCCATTTGATGCATGGATTAAATCTCTCTACCTCATTAATATACTCTTGATGAAAGTGTTTTGTTCAAATCTTCATGTGTTTTTATCTTATTTTGAATACAGTTTTTGATTTGTGCAAAGTACATTTCATTTATTTCGGCTATTGTATAACTTGTCTTTACCGATATGAAACCTATGAAAATAGTTAATTCTTGGTGAAGGCTTGTTTTTATCACAACTTGAGGGAGTAATTGTGTTTTTGATACATGTTTAATGTCTTGAAACTATATTTTAAGTATTAAAGTTCTTGCAGCAGATTATTCATTGAGTGGTTTGGTGCTTCCCTTTGTTTTTATTATTTCACTTGTCTGTCATTTGTGTGAAACTAGCCAAGTAGGACCCTCATCCGTATGATTTTTCCAACCCCAACCATGCTCTTGTCTTGGTATAACCAACCCTCTAACTGACCAACAAAATTAAAAAAAAAAGAAACCAACCATTCCAAACTTGAGGTGGCCTAGATTTTCCCTTTGGCAGTTAGGTGCAGACTTTAGGACCAACATCTTCTAGCATCGTTGTTGGGGAATAGAGTAACGAAATATCTTTCCCTGGGAGAATGAAAATGATCAGATCTGATATTTGATGGTGAACAAAGAACAAACACATTTAGACTACATATCATTCACCTGGTGAATCCATGGTTAAAGAATCTTGTGGCGACTCCACTGAGTAGAATTTACGAAAGAAATATCGACGCCTAGAAAAGGACTCAACATGTCCAAATATGAACACATCAAATCCAAAAAGGCTCATCCTAACCATGAAAAGGACACAATATCTCTGAGCCATAAATGCAACTAATAAATTCCATCGTAGCTTAGAGATATACCTCCCTCCTCAAGGATAAAGTTGTGCCAAAAGATCCTACTTCTCTTGATCATCACAAGCAGCTTGACTTTGTCAGCCTGGAGAATAACAATTCTAAGGAATCTCATACATATTCAACTCCTGACTCTACTTCATTTCCCATTCTAGCATCCACCCATGTAGCTCCCATAAATCGTCAGATTCCTATTACTCAAGAAATGGCTGCTAATATGATGGATGTCATAATTGTTGCCAAATACACACCCCTAGTTCTGCATGTAGGCTTACATGCACTCCCAGCCACATATTACATTAAATATTTACCAATATATAATGGGGAAGGTGAATTCATTGTTGAGGAACATTTGGTAGCCTTTTACATCTTTGCAGACAACATTAACATTGACTATACAGATGTGTGGATGAGATTGTTTGTGGAGAACTTGGATGGGGAAGTAAGGAAATGGTTTTGAGGTATTCCTCCATCCTCCATCACAGATATTGAGGCATCATATAAATCTTTCATAAAGAAATGGGGAGATAGGAGAGATTATCTCTACTACATCACTGAGTTTGGGGCTCTAAAGAGAAAGAGTGGTGAATCTATTTTAGACTTCACCAAGAGATTCAATAAGATGTATGGTAGAATCCTAGATGAGAGCAAACCAACTGAATCCTCTACCAATATCACTTGTTCCAATTCATTTTATGCAGAGTTTTCCCTTCTGTTGAGGGAAAGAAGATCCACCACCTTTTCGTCCATGCAGGAAGCAACCATTGAGGTTGAATCCAATATCTTGGAATCAGAGAGGTTAAAGACTAGCTCTAATAAAGGAAAGAAGAAATAAAGAGAATATTCCCCTTCCTCCTCTAACTTGGCCACATCTGATTCCAAAATCGATGAAATGACCAAAACTTTGAAGGATATTACATCTGAAATAGCTAATTTGAAATGGGAATCTAAACAACTAAACATTGATTTTCAAGGGGATGGAAATATAAATCCAAATTAGTTTAGAAGGCCTAATGATGCCCCTCAGATAATGCAAAGACAAAGGAGGAATGTTGATGATTAAAGGTTAGTGCCTAATTTCCAAGACAATCATATTGAGGAGATAGATGTAGACAATGATGTTGTAGATGATATGGTTGTACTTTTCAATGAAACAAATTATTATGCTAGTCACTTAACGTAGCAAGAATATGAGGTAGCACAATTGTCAAATCAGTTTGATAATCAAATAGGGGAAGAGGGAGTTAGTCAAGGCCAACCCCAGAAAATATATGATTTGAGATGTAGAGCGGGAGATCCCAAAGCCACATCCTCTGATAAAAAAAAATAGGTCGAAGTTACTCCCAAGCCAAATCCAAGTAAAGGTATGTCATCTAAGTCTCAACAACTTCCCCCATCTAAACATATAGTCCTTGAGATAAAGGAAGTTGATAGGCCACCAACCCCTTTCATCCTAGAGTATGAGTTAATCAATATCAAGATCCAGGTGCCTTTCAAAAAACTAATGAAGGATGAACCTTTCAAAAAATCCATCATGAAAGTTCTACAACCAACTACTTCTATTGTATCTTGTGATGTAATTAGTCTACAGGATGAGAACCCAACCATTACTATGGGTCCACACATTGAATATGGCTCTGATGCTTCTCCACCATTTTATATATCTTTAAATTTTCATGATAAGATCCTTCATAACCGTCTCATGGACTCAGGAGCCTCACACAATCTTATGCCCAAAGTTGTTATGGAAGAAGTAGGTCTAGAGTTCACCAAACCATACTAGGACCTATGCTCCTTCGATTCTAGGAAAGTAAAATGTTCGGGAATGATAAAATATATGGTGGTTTCTTTGGCACAATTACCAATGAAGAGTGTAGTGATGGACATCATTGTGGCTAACATTCCCCTGAAATTTGGTATGTTTTTATCTAGAACTTGGGCTAATAAGGTTATAGGATAATTACAAATGGACCTCACTTACACCACCATCACTGTGTTCAGAGGGGAACATAGGAGGCTATACAGAGAGGTAAGGTTATCCTACATCGTCAATGACCATCATAACCCAAGCAATCACCCAATATATGTTGTTGATATGAGATCGACTCTTCTATTTTTCATTTAAATGATGATGAATCTCAAGTATCAGTTAGCCAATGAAAAGATCAACCATTGACATATTAACAAAACAAAGTATGGAAGATGTATTTCGATGACTCTTCATCAAAGGAAGGAGATGGGGTAGGTATACTCCTCATTTCCCCTTCACAAGAGGTACTAACACTCTCTTATAAGCTAGAGTTTGAAACTACTAACAATATAGTTGAATATGAAGCTCTGGTCTTGGGATTGAGGGCTACCAAAGACATGGCCATTGACTTTTTATCATTTTTTGGTGATTCTAAGTTAATCATCAATCAAGTTAAGAACATATATCAAACTAAACAACAAAGGCTCAAGCAATATAAAAACGAGGTATGGGACTTGATCGACCATTTATTTCTAGCAGTTAATATATCCTTCATCCCTAGAGAGGAGAATTAGAAGGAAGACTCTCTAGCCTTGGATGCCAACACTTTTATATCTCCCATTGGTCCAAATATTAAATATCAGGTGGAAATCAGACATAGGACAGCCATACTAGACAACATAAAGCATTGGCAATTCTTTAGTGATGATCTAGAGATGCAAAGGTTTCTATACTAGACCATTGATGAATTCTCCAATATCTCAATCGACCAAGAGATCCAAGGTGAAAATAATGAATTAGAAAATAAAAAAACATCTCATCTGCTAAAGAGAGTAGTTGGCCATGATATTGTGGAGCTGAAAACCATTCACATTCCAAGAGGACTAGTCCCACTGGATAGGTTGTTTGACAGTAATGATGTTTCCATAGAAGTTGCCATGAAGAATCAAGAAGAAGAGATAACACATTGCAATATTGGGACCACTGAGAATCCCAAGATCATCAAGTTGTCCAAAGCATTAGTTGTGGAACAAAGGGACAAGTATGGCATTCTCATCAAAATGTTTGTTGATACTTTTGCATGGTCATATGAGGATTTAAATACATGTTACACTGACATCATCCAACACGAGATCCCTTTGAAGGATGGATCCAAGCCATTCTAACAGAATATTCAGCAATTTATTCCCTTGTTGATGCCTATAATCGAGAAAGAGTTGAAAGGAATGCTAGATGCAAGGATTATTGTACCATTGAGGTACTCAAACTGGGTGGACAACTTGGTACCTGTGAAAAACAAAAATGGGGAGATACGCTTATGTGTTGATTTTTGAAATATCAATAAATGTTCTCTAAAGTACAATTACCCCCTCCCCAAGATGGATCATATTTTACAGAGGATTTTACGTCCCCACATGATTTTCATGTTAGATGGATACTCTATTTATAAATAGATAGAAGTGTGTAAAGAGGACAAATAAAAAACAACATTCACCACCCCATGGGGAACATTCACGTACGACAAGATGCCTTTTGGGTTGATGAGCACAGGGGCCACTTTTTAGAGGGCCATGGACATAGCTTTCATGGGAGAAAAGGAAAAATTTATGGTGATATATTTGGATGACATCACCATTTTATCCAAATCTGATGATGAACATTTGCGGCATCTGGAGCAGGTTTTACAGAAATGTAGGAGATACGAAATATCTTTGAACCCTAGGAAGTCTCACTTTTCCATGCCAGAAGAGAAGCTCTTGGGCCAAATCTTATAAATAGGAGGTATAAAAATTGATCTGAAGCGAGTCAATGCCATTCAAGAGATCGAAATCCACAAAAATAAAAAGGCTATCTAATCTTTCATTGAAAAGATGAACTTCCTAAGGCGCTTTGTGCAAAATTTCATTGAAATCCTGAAGCCTATCATTAACATGTTGAAGAAATATGAAAACCTGAAGCCTATCATTAACATGTTGAAGAAATATGATGTGATGAAATGGTCACCAGAGGAAAAATAAACATTCCAAAGGATCCAGAAAGCTTTAGTTGAAGCCCCTATATTAGTCAACACTAACTATGCCAAAGATTTCTTCATCTTCTCCTTTGCTTCCAAGGAAACCATTATTGTTGTAATACTACAAAAAAATGGAGAAGGGCATGAACAACCCATAGCCCTTTTTAGAAAATCCCTCTAAGATGTTGAGTTGAAGTATGATATATTAGAAAATAAGGTTTATACAATGGTCAAATCACTTAAGTCCTTCAGGGCATATGTATTACAGTCTAGCATAAGAACCTTTGTTCCTAGCAGCTGTATGAAAGAGATTATCGTCTAGCCAAACAATGAGGGGAAAAGAGGGAAGTGGATTGTCAAACTATTGGAGTATGAGCTACACATAAAACCCACCAAGTTGATCAAGGGACCAAGAATTGCCAAGTTGTTATCAAAATAAAACTCTAGGGTGCTAGAATTACATCAAATCTTCACCCAATCAGATGCACCCATAATACAACTTGGACAAGAAAGCATGCAGGTATTTGAAAGTTACTCCTCTTCACCTTGGTATAGAAACATCCTTTATTTTATGCAACATATTGAATTTCCACCAAATGTGAAGAAGACAAAGTCCAGGTCTCTCAAAATGAACGCTATCAAATTATGCATTTCAAACCAGAACTTGTATTGGAAGGATCCTACTAGCATCCTATTAAAATTCCTTGATGAAAATGAAGCCAAAAAAGTCACAACAGAGATGCATAGAGGAGTATGTGGAGGACACTAGCATTGGAAGGCCACGACTCTCAAGATCCTAAGGGCAGGGTACGATTGGCCCACCCTTTTCTCTGATATATTTACTACTATTAGGGCCTGCAATGAATGTCAGAAATTTGCAGGAAAACAAAAGTTACCATCACTACACCTAAAACCTATCATTGCTAATGGTCCATTTCAACAATGGGGGTTAGACTTAATAGGTGAGATAAATCCATCCTCCAGTGGGAAACATAAGTGGATTCTCACTGCCACTGACTATTTCACAAAGTGGATCAAGGTTGTGCCCACCAGGAATGCCACTTACAAGGTGCTCATGAATTTCCTAGAAACCAATATTTTTTCTAGATTCAACTGCCCCAAAAAGCTTATAACAGACAATGCCCAAAAATTAAAGTCCAAAGACATGATTGAATTATGTGGTAGCCATAACATTTCCTTGACACATTCCACACCCTATTACCTTGAGGGGAATGATGTGGCAGAGTCATCAAACAAAAATCTCATCAGGATTATCCAGAAGTTGTTGATCGAAAACAAGAAATCCTGGGACTCTAAGCTCAAGTATGCTTTTTGGGCCGACATAATCAACACCAAGAAGTCTTTGGGAACCTCTTCATTTCATCTTGCCTATGGTGTAGATGTATTTTTTCCCACCCAACTTGGTATACCAGTCCTAAAGTTCTTACAGGAAGAGATTGAAGAGACAAATAACATCCAAAGGAGAATATTCCAGATTATAGAGTTTCAAGAAAAGAGAGAAGTACTGGATTAGAGGACCAAATCATACCAAAGAAGGATCAAATCATCCTTTGACAAGAAAACCAAGAAGGAGATCTTTCAAGAAGGTAACCTAGTCTTAAGGTGGGATTCCGAAAGGGATGACAATTCCAAGCACAGCAAGTTTGATAACCATTGGTTTGGACCTTTTAAGGTTGTTGAGTTTCTGGACAATAACACATTTCTCTTGCACAATCTAGACGATACAGAGATCTTCGAGGGCCCAATAAATGGGTGCTTCATGAAACACTATTTTGTTTAAGGATAAGGGAAGGTCCCTCTTCTACCATATATTCTTTCCTTTTGTTTTTGCATTGGATTAGTTAGTTGTGTGTGAATAAAGACTCCATATACCAACAAAGGAATTGGGGTTTAGCTGCAGTTTCATGTTTAATAAATACTCCATAGCCCAAAAAAGCCATTGGGGTTATCTTAAGTGTTAATTTGAGATGCATGGCTGGAAGACAGAACAAAGGTAAGAAAAGTGAGGTGGGAGCAAGTTATTAAATACAAAGGAACTGATATGTTATTCTTAGAAACTCTCAAGGAAGTCTTATTCCCAGTTGGTGCCAATGTTGTAACCTAGGTCTGCACCCCTGCCTCTTCTCTCTCACTTCCCTATGCCTTCATCAAATATTTCCTTTTAAAGTTGGTCAAGTCAGCTTCCCATTTGTTTAATGACTTATTTTTTTTCACTGACTTTCTTGACTGTGTCTTTGTGCAAAATTATATCTATTTTCCTTGAAATATCATTGCATGTCTGGCTTGAGTTTGAAATACTTATCATCATGTTTTCCCCTAATTGATTATGCAACAGGCCCACCAATCCTTTCATGTGCGCAGGAGACATCCAATTCCACCCATTCCTTTGTCTGCATGGCCAGTTTCCGCAGGAAAAAGTAGCAATTCAAAAGTTGTCAATTTCGGGCCGAGGTTGCAGGAACAAACAAATTAAAATTGCAATGGTGGAGATGCAGTAGGACACTCAGATCGACGGTTTTCATGCATTCAAAATGTATAAATCACGTGGGTTTTAACATCAAGAGAGAACCCACAAATTACTAGAATGTCGAAGCACCAAAGTGTTGGAGGCACTTGGAACTTATCCACCGAGGACGCATGGAACTTATATTTCAGGACATTTGGCACTCATCCATGAGAGACATGTGGCATCCATATGGAGCTGACTCATGGTACCTAACTCAGGCACATTTGGGCATGTCATCTTCCCTTTTTTGAGTGAGATGTGTCACTCTCTTTTCATGACACGTCACTTCGAGCCCGTACTATTTCAAGAGGTTTTCATGCTTCACAATCCAAAACTCCTGGACTTCGAAGTGTCGAAGTGACAAGAGACTGCCACGTCACTCCAGGAGAAAGTCACTTCGGGAGATATGCATGTGATGCGTTCACAATCTCCCGAGCTCTATGAAATTTTCCTCATCGCTAAATATGGCTAGGGGAGTTCTTATATGAAAGAAGAATAAAATTTAGCAGGGGCACTAAAATAACAACGCTCCCAGATCACAGATTGCAACATGATCAATGACCACACTTTATTGCGGGGACAAAAAATGCTTGAACTTTAACATCCTAGAGTAGTCCTGCAATTGAAACCATGGTATTGCTAGAGAGGTACGTGGAAGTTGGTGGTGGGTTGCGGGAGTTGGAGTGGTTTGGATTCAAACCATCCTTGACAACTTCTGCACTCACGTGCTTATATCACATCCAAGGTCCAATCCGAGAACAATGTGTGGAAACAAACTAGGAATTAAGACAAATAGTCAAAGGAAAGTCATGAAGAGAGGTAGAAATCTAGAAGAACGCAACCATTCCATCACAAAGAAAACAAGAATGCCGATGAATCCAGGAAAAACACCAGAAGAACTACCTCTTCTTCAAATAGATAATGTGAAGAAGCTTCCAAATACAACCAGTTATCCTCCAATGGTCTTAAACAACACGCGTGCATGCCAATGATAATAGAATAAATCCATTATGTTTCTCCTAGTCTTTTTCTGCCAATCCTAGTTCATTTCAGTGCATGCATCAGTCCAGTTTTATCGCTAGTGGAAGTTTTAAATTATTTAGTTCAAGACTCTTTTTAGTTTAAAGAACAATAAGTGGTCTTATATGTGTGATAAGAACCACTCTTTTTTATTAAGTCAACTGTGAAGTATACATTGATGTACTCCAGTAGTGTTTTAGTTAAGTTAATAATTTGTTCTATAGTTGTTAATGTAGAGTTAAGTCTCAGTCCCAGATGGACGAGAGCCTCTACAACTTTGATAAATATGCAGTTTCTGTATGTTTTCAAGGTTCAATTTTTGGGGAAAGGATAACAGTACAAAAACGGGTTGGACCCATTCAATGCATGGATTAAATCTCTCTACTTGGTGAATATACTCTTGATGATAGTGTTTCATTCAAATCTTCATTTGTTTTTATCTTATCTTGAATACAATTTTTGATTTGTGCAAAGTACATTTCATTTCTTTAGGCTATTGTATAACTTGTCTTTATCGATATGCAACCTATGAAAATAGATAATACTTGGTGAAGGCTTGTTTTTATTGCAACATGAGGGAGTAATTGTGTTTTTGATACATGTTTAATGTCTTGAAATGATATTTTAATTATTAAAGTTCTTGCAACAGATTATTCATTGAGTGGTTTGGTGCTTCCCTTTGTTTTTATTATTTCACTTGTCTATCATTGGTGTGCTACTAGCCAAGGAGGACCCTCATCCATATCATTTTTCCAACCCCAACCACGCTCTTGTCTTGGTATAACCAACCCTCTAACTGACCAACAAAATTAATAAAAAAAGAAACCAACCATTCCAAACTTGAGGTGGCCTAGCTTTTCCCTTCAGCAATCAGGTGCAGACTTTAGGACCAAAATTTATAATGATTATGGTGGTTAGGTTATATATTTTAGTGGTTAGAAATGATACGTGTCAGGGGTGAAGAGTTATGAGGGCCAGGGTTATGGATTTCAGGATTTCATAGTAATAATTTTAGGGACATGGATTATGAGAGTTACAATTTACTTGTTAAGGGATATAGTAGGTAGAGGTGATCAATTATAAGTGTTATATGATTTATGGTCTATGAATAAGGCTTATAAATGTTAATAGTTGGTTTTACATTGAGTGATAATTGATATACATGTTTGGGGAATATGGGTCATAAGGATCATTATTAATATTTACAATAGTTAGGGATTAGGTATTATAGGGACTATAAAATATATAATAGGTGGGTTAGGTATTAGGGTATACTATATTCATTGGATATTAATGGTTAGTGGATAATATTTCAAGCTAATAGGGTGACATGAACACATAATGAGGGTGATATAAGAGATACGATATATATAATATTTTCCATATGGTATAATACACAAAAGAATCCAACTAGTAAAGTCACATCTGTGAAATTACATGCCCCTAGGAGACTGCATATCACAACTTGCACTCTTCATAGACTAGGAATACGAAGTTGAAATTTAGAAAATGAGGCATTGTTTGAAATATTATGCATAGAACTACAGGGTTCAACCATTCAATTTTGTTAAAAGTGAACATTAATTATTTTATAACATATATTGTAAGACATATCTCACATGGAACCCCACTATTGGAATACAGAAAGGAGGGGGGTGAATTAGTATGAGCACTTTTTCCCACTTTCAATCACAATATATATAAAATTCTACTTTATCATAAGTATTCAATAGTTTATCACTTATGCATTCAATATATCATTACATCATAAACTAAATCATTCATCAGTGTATAATAAACAAACATAGATACACAATACACCCAAATTTATGTGGAAACCCAAATCGGAGAAAACCATAGAATTATTTCTTATATATATTGATATTACATTCGTAGGAAGAACCAACTTACCAATTCTCCAAAACCAATAAGAAGGAGGATCCAACCCCCTATTTACAGTCTCCATGTTTCTGAAGGAAGCTACAACTCCCCCAATTCTCCAACTACAACTAAAAGGAGGCTCCAACCCCCTAGTTTACAAGGTCCAACCTTAAGGAATATCTAACTCCCTGTATTCTCTGGCTCCAACTAGAAAGAGGCTATGACCCTCTTATTTACAAGATTTAACCTGAAGGAATCTCCAACTCCTTTTGTTCTTTGGCACCAACTGAAAGGAGACTACAACGCTCTTTCCTTGCCCCATCCTACCACCCTGAAATATAAGTGTAGACTCAAATTTTCACTACCACATATACTATCACTACCACTGTCATTGATACATCAACATGTTACTATCATTGATACATCAACCTATCACTATCACTGTCACATAAACCTGTCACTGTCAGTACCTCATCAACCTATAATCAACGTGCCATCCAACCTTTCATTGTCACATCAACTTGTAACTACCATTTCTCTATCAATGTAACTTATACACCATCCTCAACCTATGTTTCTCAACCATATACCAAAAAAACGTACCAAAATACCTATACCATATCATGCATCAATCATGTACCAACACATGTACCATAACATGTACAAAAACTTGTACCATACCATGCATCAACCATGTAACAAAACATGTAGCTCAAACATGTGTCATATCACTCATGATATGCCTCAAGCATAATCCATAAACCATGTTTCAATGCATCAAATATATGCCTCAAACATATACCATATAGTAAACCATATGTGAAGTATCCAATATGTCTCAATGTCTCAACAATATGCCTCAAACATGCACCTTAACAACCAATATCATATACCAAGTATTGCCTCACACATGTGCCAATCATCAAAAAGATGTCCCTCCAACAATGAACCATAACAACCATACACAATGTATATCTCAAGCATGTATGTATCTCAATTATATGCATCCATGTAACCAAGAGGCCTCCAAGATATGCCTTAAGCATGTTCCAAACCATCCATTATAAATACAAATAAAAAAATGCCTTTACTCATGAAGAGGATGTAGTGCATAAATCATCTTAGACCATTAGACCAACCTAGTTCATATCATCTTAAACAAAAAAAATATAGCATCTTTTTCTATACCTTTTCACATATCTGATAATTGTACACTATCAACCCACATATGTCCATATCTTTCTCCACTGTTATTTGTAGATGTTTGTGCGTTTCTCCACTCTCACCCGCATAAAAACTTAGAAAGCTAGTAGCATGAGACTTTTCCTTTTGATTCCCTTCACTACCTCAAATATGCTATGAAAAAGATCTACCAAAATATCGCTTGAAAGATAGATTTAATCATTGAAGTTATGTGTGTACTTATGATAGACTTATTGTGGCACATTTATACTTTTTCAAAGTAAATTCTTTTATGACTTTAGTGGTTTCTTGTTACAACCACTTTACCCTTTAGTTAATGAATTGCAACTCTTTAGGGATTCTTAACCATTCTTTGGGGATTCCAAATTAATAAGGGTATATCTCTTCAACCATGAGGAACCATGTGACATACCACCTATCGTTGGAAACAACATGACAATCAATATCCATATATGAGTGTGTTACATTGATTTACACTATCATTCATGTTATTATTCCTCGAACAACTTCGAGCTTCATGACCATGCCTCTGGGGATTTTCAACCACTTAACCACTTAGCCATATTTCAATGGATTCTTCTAGGGTTGAATAGGGTTGACATTAATGCTTCTAGAGTTCATCTTGATTTGACATCGAAGACAACTAACTTTCAAAAAATATCCCCCTTTTGCATTGATGGAAACACCCTTACTCCACCTATGAACAATTCTCCTCATGTTTCTCTTCTCATGTTTCTCTTCCCCTTTGGAATCAATTGAAAAGGGTAACTCTCTTTGGGGTAGCTCCCATTTTCATCATTATTCTCCCTATATTTCTCTTCTCTCTTGAAAAGAGAGAAGAGTGACTCCCCCAGATAATATACCTTCTCTTAAAAATCTTTCTCTGACTTCATGCACTCCAAAAATATTCATGTTTATCTTTTGTTTTTGTTCTTTCTCTTCCCCTTTGACATAAGGGTGACTGATTCTAAAAATTTCTCTCCTCGTGTCTTCTTTTACAAGATGTTGTGCAGATCAATGTGGGGCTTCTTATACTTGTTTCCTTTCCTCTCTTCCAGTGCTTCTTATCCAATGGTTCTTCTCTTGTAATTAACTTACATATATAAAAAACATTCAAAGTTGCTTGAATTCAAATATTCATAGCTTATCATGGTTACTGCTTAGATACCAATGACCATATCATTCAACACATTTCTTCTAATGATATAACTTATGTTGAAACATTTTCTTCCCTGTTCTGATGTTCCTTTCACTTCTTTCCTTACCGTGACTAATTGATTCCACCTATCAATACACGTTCATTCACTATCATATATATTTCTAGATCTATCAAAGATCTCATGAATCCATATATGTCCATATGCCATAAAATTTTCCATGGATCTACTACTGAACTGCACACAATGTTGACCCATCTATCATTTTAGCATTCTGAAGTCTTCTTTAAATCTTCTACAATTTATCACTACATATTCATGCTTTTGAAGTTGTTTTTTCAATATGCAAATCAAACTATAAATGTATGAAACAATTTTTATTGAATATTTCCCTGTCTAAATAAATTATTGGAATCCTCTATACAATCATGAATCTTTGCCTGAAAAGTGTGCTAGTAATATTCTTTGTAACTCTTAGCTTAAACTTGCATGGGAATGTGTTCTGAACAATGATCCTAAAAAAATCAAACCGTCACAACACATTCTTCACTTTTGTCGTCAAACCATCCTGAAACTTCCTTTGCAAAATATGCAAACACTTCAGACTACTCGACAGATAGTTCTCTGATCTATAGAGATATTTCTTAGACTCCCCCACTTCAATATTCATATTTACTAGGAGTCTCCAATATGGGGAGGAAGCTTCCCTAATACAAATTAATCTTCCTCTTCATCATCTTCTCAAATTATGACATCTTCCTCTCTGTCGATAGGTTCATCATGATCTCGTACTACTGCAAATCATAAGAGTATTACTTCTCGAAGTATTCCATTCATTTGTTCTTCATTTGCATACTCTTGTTTTCTTTTCCAAACCTTCTTATGTTTGATATCAGTGTTCTCTTCCATGGAAGTATCCATCATTCTTCCAAAGTCATGAGATATGTGTCCATAGTTATGGAATTTGTAACATTCAATATTGTATGGGGCCATGTAAGCATCTCTTGCTTGAAAATTGCTTCCACAAGCTCTGCAATCTACATATTTATATCTAACATTATTACAAATAAAACAATAAACATAAAAGAAACCTTTATACTTGGAAGTAAATGATCTTATTTGTGATGCAATCCTTTTGAATTCATTCCTCAGATGATCATGATCTTCTCTTCTATTGTTTCCTTCACAATTATTTAAGATTCTTTGATATCTAAAAGTGGAGGGTATTCTTTGATATCCATCTCTTTTGTATTCTTCTTCTTGAGTATTCCTCATTTATGGAATTCTCTCCTTTGAGATCTTGCACACTTATTTCTTGGTAGGGCCTCTGATGACTTATGCATAACTCTTATCCTTCTCTTCATTCTTCCTTTTTAGTAAATTGTAACATTTCTCTTCAAATTTCTCTATTGATGGTGTGGAGCTTCCTCTCTCTTCAACATTATTGTTCATCTTGTCAACTTTGATTCTTGACGTAACAACTTCTTCTTCAATCTTCTTATTTCTTCATCATCTGGATCTTCATGACTTCTTTTGTTCTCTTTTCTTCTTCAAGTTGGGTCATCAAGGTGATGATTTCTTCTTCAATTTTTCTTTCTTCTTGATTGAATTTTTCTTCAATATTTTTTGAGTCCTCAGATATTTCCTTAAGATGTCTTGTCAAGATTTCTTATCTCCTCTCTACTTCAATTCTTTGTGATATTATTTTGGCTTTCAAATATTGTTTCTCATTTAACTGATCTTTGATATTTTATTCAATCACTTTGGCTTCATCCAACTGATCTTTTATATTTAAGACAACCTTCCAGACTTCTCCAAAAACTTTATTTATCTTGATCAATTCTTCCTTGAGGAACTTTTTTTTCCTTCTTTATTTATTTATCTCACCTAAAGCATTGATTAGTTCAGTCTTAAAGTCCATTATTCATAATTCACATTCTTCTTCTTCTGAATATGTCTAATACGATTAGAATCTTTCTTCTCATTCATCTTCAACATATTATTTATTTTGATTAATTGGCTTTGTGATTAGATGAGATTCCTTAAAGTAGAGATTATGTGGCTTATCCCAAAGTTCTTAGGATGATGAAAATTTTCCCACTTTTTCTTTAACTGAATCAAATAATCCTTCTAGAATCAAACCCATTCCTATTTTTTTGTTCCTTTTCAATTATTTGTTGGGTGTAGGCTTTATAGGTTTCTTTATAGCAGTGTATCATGAAAAAACTGATTTCCAAACATCATACCCCTATCCTTGTAAAAGTACTTTCATCCTGTTACTCCATATCTCATAGGTCAGACCACTATGAACATCAAACCATGGTGTTCCACTAACTATGTACCCATTATCCATGTTATCCATGATCTACCTTCCAATGGTTAAATTTTTTATTGAAGGAACCTTCTCTCATACCAATTA